>JARHVA010005041.1:0-185000 GCA_037957365.1 Torreya grandis | reverse complement strand
CAACTATTCTCACCATGGTTTTTCCCTTTGAGTTTTCCATGTATAAATCTTGTGTCATGTGTATTTATGTTTTTATGATATCTGTATATTTTATTTGATATGTATATATCTTTTAATCTATTCTAAAAGTATTAAAAAACTAGTTTTAATTCATATACTGAATCACCCCCTCTTAGTATCTAGTTGTGTTCCAAAAATTGGTATTAGAGCCTAGGGTTCCCTTAAAATAAGCTTAATCATCTCAATTAGATTTTGGAATAGTGAACATAATGGCTAGTCAAGAAAGATATTCATCAGACAAGGCACCTCTCTTTGATGGATCCAACTATGCATTTTGGAGCATAAGAATGGAAACATATTTTTCCTCATTAGGGTTTGATTTATGTATGTATATGGTAAATGGATATACATCCCCTACTCCAAATCCCTTTAATTAGGCTGCTAAGAAGGCATATGAGATAAATTCCAAGGTAAAGAATGCTATTCTTTGTGGATTGTCAAATTCAGAGTTTATTAAAGTTATACACTATTAGAATGCATAAGACATCTAGAACAAGTTGAAGGGCATCTATGAAGGAGATGACAAGGTAAATCAAGACAAGCTACAAACTTATAAATGCAAGTTTGAGATCCTTAAAATGAATGAAGAGGAGAAGATTGTAGACTACCTCCTTAAGGTAGATGAAATAGTAAATGCAATCAAAGGCCTTAGAGAAGAAATGAAAGAGTTAATCATTGTCAAGAAGGTTTTAAGATCTTTGCCATCAAGATATGATTATAAAGTATCTAAAATAGAAGAATCAAGAGATCTAGATAAACTCATTATTGATGAGTTACATGGGACCTTCACAACCTATTAGATGAGAATGGGAGAGACAAACACCTTCAAGAGAGAAGCGTTTAAATTAGCCACGCAAGTAAAGGAAAAAACATCAACATCTAAATCTAAGGAGACTAATGAAGAAGAAGATAACTTTGTCAAAATACTAAATAAAGGATTTGGAAAGTATAGAGGTAAGTTACCCTTCAAATTATTTAACTATGGTAAAGTAGGACATTTTGCTACTAAATGCCCTCATAATAAAAAGGATAACTCTGAGCAAGTAGAGAGTAGAAAAAAGGTAAAACCTTACTATTATAAGAGGAAGAACTTCTTCAAGAATAAGAAAGGTATATACACAAAATAAGATAGTGATTCAATGGATGACAATGATAGTTTCAATGATGATCATGACTATGATTTTGTGGCTAAGGAAAATGAAGTCCTATTCATGACAATAGAATCAACTTCTTTGGATCAAGAAGAAGAATAATTAGATTAAGAAGAAGAAGGAGAAGTGGATATAGAATGTGAGATCATATATTCTCTAGATGAGATTGACAAGATGAGAAAAGAGAACTCAAAACAAAATAAGCTTGGACAAAAGGAAATTGAGAAAATGTCTAAAAGTCTTGAGAAATTTGATCAAATGGTAATTAGCCTAAAGACATAAGTTGAAGAGGCTAAAAGAATACAATATGTAGTCAAAATAGAATTATAATCTAAATCTAATGAATGTATGAAGCTTGAGGTAGAAATAGTGGCTTTGAGAAAAGATCTTGAAAAATCCAAATGTTAACTAAATAAAAGTCTAAAGTTGAAAAGAGGATCATACATTCTTGATGAATTGATCAACTCTCAAAATACCTCAAATGAGAGATTAGGTCTAGGTTATGAGAAGGGAAAAGGTTCCTCAACTAGTACATCTACTAACCTATATGAAAACTTGAAAGTAGAAGGAGAATCAAAAGCAAAGAAAGAGAAGATTGCAAGGACATAAAGACACACTCAAACACAACTATTGTGAAGAAAAAATAACCTAAAATGAAGCCTAAAGAAAATAAAAAGACAATGGTAGCTAATGCTAATGGATACACTAAAGTGAGAAACTTGAGGAAGCCACAACATAGAATAATTCCTCATGCTAAACCAAGAAATGCTATGACTAGGTATTCCTCATATTTCTATGTTTAATTTTATAGATATAATCAATTTGGTCATATGGATATTGATTGTAGAGTTGTATCTACAAGGAGAATAAATTTTGTATGTAGAAACCCGTTTGTTCTTTTATTAGATACAAATATAATGTGTTATAATTATAATAATTTTGGTCACATAGCTAAACACTATAGAACTAGATTTGTAATATCAAAATTACACAATGTAAATAAAGGCATGTCTCTTAGTGTGAACAAAGGTTCACAAGTCTATGATAAAGAGAAGAAGAGAACATATAATAAACCTAATGAAGTGTGAAAAGTGAAAAATCAATCCATGATTTCTCAAACTACACTCCATGCTAAGGAGCAAAATTTATGGGTGATAGATAGTGGTTACTCAAAGAATATGATTGGTGATAAGATCAAGTTCACCAAATTGAGAAAATGTAAGGAAAAATCTTTCAACTTGGGAGACAACACAACGATAAATATCAAAGGTAAAGTAACCTTGAACATAGATGGTAAACTTCCTACACATAATGTCTTTTATATTAAAGGACTAAAGGCTAATCTGTTAAGTGTCAGCTAAATGTGTGAATATGGATACAAGGTCACATTTGATGTAGAATGTTGTAAGTGAAAGAGATATAGAGAAATAGTTACAGAAGGGAAAAGGACTGAGAGCAATATCTATAATCTTGTTAATGTGAATGGTAATAGTTTCTTGATGGGAAATATTGATGAGAGCTGGTTGTGGTATACAAGAATGGGTCATGTCAACTTTAATAATCTAGTCAAATTTATCTCAAATAAGTGTGTAAGACACATGCCAAATATAACCAAACCTATAGATACTACTTGCAAGGAATGTCAACTAGGCAAGTAAACAAGGGTCAGGTTTCAAACAAAGGAGTATGTAACTATAAAACCTCTATAATTAGTTCATACTGATCTTTGTGGTCCTACCAAGACAAGAGGATATAAAGGAGATCATTACTTCATGTTATTTTTATATGACTACTTAATATGACATGGGTAACCTTTTTGAAGGACAAATCTGAAGCCTTTGAGAGATTCAAGATCTTTAGAGTCATGGTTGAAATGAGATTGGAATAAAAATAAAATGCTTAAGATCTGATAAAGGTGGATAACTCACCACAAATGAATTCATAGAATATCATGAGAAGCATGGGATCAAAAGGCATTACTCTATAACAAGGACTCCACAAAAAAATGGAGTTGTTGAGAGAAAGAACAAAATAGTTAAGGAATGGCCAAAACAATTGCTAAAGGAGGTCAAGTTACCTAATGGATATTGGAGTGAAGTAGTCCAAATAGCAATATACATCTTGGATAGAGTTCAAATAAGGGTAAATATTGACAAAAATCCCTATGATCTATGGTATGGAAATATTGCCTTTGTTAATTACTTCAAAGTGTTTGGAAGCAAATGCTACATCAAAAGAAAGGAGGAAAAACAAGAAAGCCTTGAATCAAAATGTGATGAAGGATTTTTCATTGGTTATTCCACCGAAACCAAAGCCTATATATGTTAAAATAAGAGGCTACACAAGATGGTGGAGATCATAAATGTCAAGGTTGAATAAGGCATAAAGCATGTTGAACCTGAAAAGGGAATAGGTAATGAAGAGGTAGATCTTGAAGAAGAAGCAGATAGTGAAGATACTGAGGAAAATATTGAAAAAGAACCTCCAAGATTTTCTCAAAAGGATCATCCTAAAGAGTAGATAATTGGCAATATGAATGAAGGAGTTTAGCTAAGGATAAGAGTTGTAATGAACAAGGAGCAAGTAATTTTTGCTCTAATGTCTAAAATTGAGCCTAAGAGCTATGTTGAATCCAACAAGGATGAGAATTGGCTAAAATCCATGGAAGAAGAATTAAGCCAAATAGAAAAGAACAAAACTTGGCAATTAGTTCCAAGATCCCCAAACAATAATGTGATAGGAAAAAAATGGGTCTATAGAAATAAGCTCAATGAGGATAGAGATGTTATAAGAAATAAAGTCAGATTGGTGTGCAAGGGATATGCATAAGTAGAATGCATAAACTTTGAGGAAAAAATTTCTCTAGTTGCTAGATTGGAAGCTATAAGAATATTTATAGCATTTTGTGTTTACAAGATGTTCACAATCTATCAAATGGATGTAAAGTCTACTTTCTTGAATGGGAACCTAGAAGAGGAACTCTATATTGAATAACCAAAAGGTTTTCAATTGTTAGATGAAGAAAACTGTGTACAAACTAAATAAAGCACTATATGGTCTAAAATAGGCACCTAGAGCATGGTATTCAAGATTGGACAAATACTTGTAACAATAAGGTTTCAATAAATGACATGAAAATAGTAATCTATACTTTAAGTCATAAGGTGAACATATGTTGATTATTTTTATTGATGTAGATGACATCATTTTTGGTGTTTAGCAATAACAAAATGTGTAAAAAATTTGATACACAAATGCAAAGTGAATTTGAGATGTCTATGCTAGGAGAACATTCCTTCTTCCTTGGTCTACAAATAACACAATTTAATGAAGGGATATTCATATCCCATACCAAGTATGCAAAGGAGATGATCAATAAATTTAGAATGGAAGATAGTAAACCAGTTAGTACTCCCATGATAATTGGATGTAATTTGAGCAAAGAAGATGAGTCCCTTGATGTGAATTAGACTATGTATAGATAAATGATAGGTAGCTTGCTATACCTAATTGTATCAAGACCAGATATCATGTAAGTGATGTACATAATTGCTAGATTTTAGGATGCTCTTAAAGAGTCACATGTTAATATAGTGAAAAGAATCTTTAGTTACATCAAGAGTACAATTGACTATGGATTATGGTACCTTATAAGTGAATATTTCACTATGATAACATATATAGATGTTGACAAAGTAGGAAGTATGGATGATAGAATAAGTAATAGTGGTGGTGTATTTTTCCTTAGAAATAGACTTGTTTCATGGCTGAGCAAAAAAAAAAAAAATAGTTACTCTTTCTAGAATAGAAGTAGAGTATGTAATAGTAGTGGCATGTTGCACTCAAGTCCTATGGATGAATCAAAAACTCAAAGACATCAAGGTTGAGTACAAGTCACCTATTTATATTCTTTGTGATAATTTAAGTGCTATAAATATATCAAATAATCTAGTGATGTATTCAAGAACCAAACACATATTAATCAAGTATTACTTCTTAAGAGAGAGGGTTTCATATCAAGAGGTCATAATGGAATATGTGTCAACTAAGGACTAGATTATAGACATATTCACCAAACCTCTTCCCCAAGAACAATTTGAATATATAAGATAGGAGTTGGGAGTGGTGGCTCTTACACCAAATCACTAATGATAAGGCATGAGTCTAGGGGAAGTCTCATGAAAGCTTTATTAATCCCTAGAAGAAGAGAAAAAGTCAATTAAGGTATGTACAATTTTGAAAATTACTAATGAGTTGAAATTTGTAGATTTTTGGATAAACTCCTTTATCTGATAAAGGGGGAGAAATATTTGGACAAATAGTTAGCTAGAGTCCCTTTTCCACTGATGTCAAAGGGGGGAAAAAAGGTGCAAATGCTCTTTATAGGAGAAAGAGAAAAATATTCTCTACAAAAGTGCAAATGTAAAATAAGAAGAGCAAGTGTCCAAGTTGAGTTTTAGGTAAATGTGCCATTGCTTAAGGGGGAGAAAATTATGAGCATGTCATTGATGTTCATGAGTGTATATGGTAATTAAAGGATATGAAAATGTTGAGTTGTGGAGCTAAAAGCTTCACTAATGAGCTAATGTGGAGGTTGTTGGGCTTACACAGTAACTGGCATCGGTTAGAACCAATCAACATCGGTTAGGGGTCGACTGACATCGATCAACTTCAGACTGACACTGACTTCTGTGCATTTCCAAAATTGTTATTTTTAGGAGAATAGATTTGAGCCTTTGATTTAAGAGGTGGATCTAAGGGTGGTGAATGCATGGATCATGAACCCTATTATTGTAGTATTCTATATAATAGGGTTAGATCCTCAAAGCATGTACAATTTCAATAAATGAGTTGATTGTAATTGATTGAGAGAGAGAGAGAGAACTCTTAAGGGAGAATTATTGTACATCTATGAGGTGTGAGGAGAGAGATTTCTTCATTGTATTTCCTTTCAGAAGAGTTTAATACAGATTGGTTGTTTCTTGTATCTCCTATTATTTGTTGTTTCTGATTTCTAGTTACTTATTACTTTTGGTTTGAATTCTGTGTTTAGTTGCTTATACAAAATTAATCAATTGTACTCTAAGATCCTAACAACTAGTATCAGAGCGTATTAGTGTTTGTTGATTACAAAATTCACTCACAGGGGTTTCTGATTGAGTGGGAGCAAAGCAATGGCTGAAGAAAGTAAACTAAGAATGAAGAAATTTAATGGCAAGAATTATCAATTATGGAGGATGCAAATTGAAGATTATCTATATCAAAAAGATCTGTATTCACCATTGGGTGGGGATTCAAGGAAGCCCATAGATATGGAAGATGAAGAGTGGAATGTTCTTGATAGAAAGGCTCTTGGATCTATAAGGTTGAGCCTAGTAGCTTCTGTGTTTTCCAACTTATCACAGGCAAAGACAACGGTAGAGTTAATAGATACTTTGGCAGATTTATATGAAAAACCCTCAGCTTCAAATAAGATATATATTATGAAGCAATTATTTAATTTGCAAATGCAAGAAGGTGGATCTGTATCTAGTCATCTTAATGATTTCCATATAATAGTAAATCAGTTAAATTCAGTCAAAATAGTTTTTGATGATGAAATTAAGGCTCTCTTAATCTTATGCTCTTTACCTAAAAGTTGGCATAGTTTGGTTATGGTAGTTAGTAATACTACATTTGCTTCAAATATCTTGAAAGTTGATGATGTTGTTAGTGTAATCTTGAATGAAGAAATTCATAGGAAAAGCACAGGGGAAACATTAGGTAATGCTTTAAGTGTTGAAAGCAGGGGAAGGCAAAGAGAGAAGGGCAAGCAAGGGAAATCAAGGTCAAAGATGGGAAGTAGATCCAAATCTAGAAATGGAAGAATAACCTGCTGGAATTGTGGAAAGAAAGGGCATGCAAAGAAAGATTGTTAGTTGAAGGATAACAAAGAAAATCAGCATGAAGGTAATAAAGAAACAAAAGTTGTAGGTATTGTTGCATAGTATGCTCTTATATTTTCTTTGGATAATAAAGTAGAATCATGGGTTTTAGATTCTAGTGCCTCTTTCCATGCAACCCCAAATAGAGAATTTTTCAATGATTATGTCTATGGAGATTTTAGAAAAGTTTATTTAGGGGATGATGAGCCTTGTAAAATTGTTGGCAAAGGAAAAGTGCAGTTGAAATTACAGAATGACAACGCATGGGTGTTGAAGGATGTCATGTATGTACCCATCCTGAAGAGGAATCTAATTTCTACAGTAAAGTTGGGTGATAAGGGTTGTATAGTAACTCTCATAGCTGAATCTTGGAAAGTTTCCAAGGGTGCACTTGTATTAGCAAAAGCTAGGAGAGTAGGTACACTTTATCTATCTACTTGTATTACTGATTATTCTCCTTCTGTTTTATCTACTTCAGATGTAGATGCAAAGTTGTGGCATTGTAGGCTTGGTCACATGAGTGAGAAGGGAATGAATGTTCTTAAGTCAAATGGTAAGCTTTCAAATTTGAAAATCATAGATCTAGATTTTTATGAGCATTAAATTTTTGGAAAATAGAAGAAAGTAAGGTTTCTCAAAACTTGGTCAACAAAGAAGAAGCACAAGTTAGAGCTTGTTCACACAGACGTGTGGCGACCAGCTCAGGTAGCTTCTATTAGAGGATCATAGTATTATGTTTCTTTCATTGATGATGCTACAAGAAAGGTATGGGTTTATTGCATAAAGAGGAAATTTGATGTTTTTGACACATTTAAGAAATGGAAAGCTTTGGCTGAGAATGAAATAGGTATGAGATTAAAGTGCCTTAGATTTGATAATGGTGGTGAGTACTACAACAATAAATTCAACAGTTACTATTCTATGAGTGGAATACGCAGGGAAAGGATAGTTCCAAGGACACCTCAGCAAAATGGAGTTACTAAAAGGATGAATAGAACAATAATGGAGCGTGCACAGAGTATGAGGTTGCATGTTGGTTTACCCTTATAGTTTTGGGTAGAAGCTATAGATACTGCGGTTTACCTAATTAATAGAGGACCTTCTACTGCATTGGATGGTGGAATTCTAGAAGAGGCTTGGATAGGTAAAAAGGTAGATCTTTCATTTCTCAGAGTTTTTGGTTCTGAAGCTTTTGTGCACATTGATAAAGAAAATAGAAAGAAGCTAGATGCTAAATCTATACGATGCACTTTCATTAGTTATGGTTCTGGAGATTTTGGATTTTGATTGTGGAATTTAAAAACTAACAAAATTATTAGAAGCTGTGATGTAGTTTTCAATGAGAAGGTGATGTACAGTGATCAGCTCAAGAGGCTAAATAATTTTGAGCAGGGTAATCTTGATTTGGAAGAGGTTATGATCCAAAATGAGCTCATGGGTAAAAATCATCACTCATAGAAAAACACAGAGACCGACATCGGTCAAGTGGAGATCAACATTGATCAGGAGGAATCGACATCGATCGGATGCAAACCATCATTGATCAGAGGTGACCAAGATCGGTCACTGTCAGAAGAAAATTTGGGCAGACAACAAGCTATAAATGAGTCTCAAACACCCATAAGGAGGTCTAAAAGGGTAAGTAAACCTCCAATTCATTATTCCCTTTCTTTATACTACTTGTTGCTCACTGATGGTGGAGGGCCAGAAAGTTTTGATGAGGCAATGCAGGTAAAATCCAAGAAATAGTGGGAGCATGGCATGAATGAGGAAATTGATTCCTTGGAAGAGAACCATACATGGGATTTGGTTGAGTTGCCAGCCAGAAAGAAAGCACTAAAAAACAAATGGGTATATAGGTTAAAGGAAGGAGAGAATGGACAAATGAGACATAAGGCCAAGTTGGTAGTAAAGGGATTTGCACAGAAACCAAGTATTGATTTTGGTGAAATTTTTTCTCCTGTAGTAAAGATGACTTCTATTCAGACTGTATTGTCTTTCGTTGCTATTGAGGATTTGCATCTTGAGTAGCTTGATGTTAAGATAGCATTTCTTCATGGAGATTTGGATATATATATATATATATATATATGGGTCAGCTGGAAGGTTTTGAGGTCAAAGGTAAGGAGAAACTTGTGTGCAGATTGAAGAAAAGATTATATGGTCTTAAGCAAGCTCCAAGACAATGGTATTTGAGGTTTGACAGGTTTATGATAGAGCATGGCTTTAGTAAATGTCAATCTGACCATTGTGTTTATTTTAACAGATTAGATAATGGTAGTTATATTATCTTGTTACTGTATGTAGATGATATGCTTATTGCAGGTTCACACATGCAGGAAATTATTGAGCTTAAGGTAAAATTATCCACACATTTGCCATGAAGGATTTAGGAGCAGCAAAGAAAATCCTTGGCATGAGTATTAAGAGAGATAGGAAAAATCATAGTTTGATTTTGTCTCAAGAGGATTATGTGAATAAGGTGTTGGAGAGGTTCAATATGCAGGATACAAAATTGGTAAGCACACCTATGGCTAGACACTTCAAGTTGAGCAAAGAACTGTGTCCTAAATCACATGATGAGGTTGAGTACATGAGTAGAGTTCCATATGCTTCAACAATTGGGAGATTGATGTATGTAATGGTATGTATTAGACCAGATATTGCCCAAGCAGTGGGAGTTGTCAGCAAGTTTATGGCCAATCTAGGAAAGGAACACTGAAAAGCAGTTCAGTAGATTCTCAGATATCTGAGAGGGACCAGTAGTAGGCATTTATGATATGGAGGGTTAAACACTTCTCTACATGAGTATGTAGATTTAGATATGGCAGGTGACTTGGATGGTAGGAGAAGCACCACAGGATATGTGTTCACTATTGGTGGAATGGCGGTTAGCTGGATTTCAAAGTTATAGAAGGTTGTTGCCTTGTCTACTACAGAGGTAGAATACATTACAGTCACAGAGGCTAGCAAGGAAATGATTTGGATGACTCGGTTCATGGAAGAGTTGGGAAAGGAGTAAGAGAGTTGTAGGTTGTATAGTGATAGTTAAAGTGCAATTCATTTGGCAAAGAATTCAGCCTTTCATTTAAGAACCAAACATATATAGCTTAGGTACCACTTCATTAGACAGGTATTGGAGGATGGATAGTTGAAGCTGGAAAAGATCCATATGGATAAGAAACCTACTAATATGTAATAAAGCCAGTAACAAAGGAGAAGTTGAATCTTCATTCAACTTTTGTTGGTCTTCAAGATTGAACTTGAAGAGGGAGAAACAAGCCAGAGATGTTTAGAGGATGTTGCTATACAAGTACAGGTGCATCTAGTTATCTCCAAGTGGGAGATTGTTGAGTTGTGGAGCTAAAAGATTTACTAATGAGCTAATGTGGAGGTTGCTAGGCTTACACAGTAACTAGCATCGGTCAGAACTAATCGACGTCGGTTAGGGGTCGACCGACATCGGTCATCTTCATATCGACACTGACTTTTGTGCATTTCCAGAATTGTTATTTATAGGAGAATAGATTTGAGCCTTTGATTTAAGAGGTGGATCTAAGGGTGGAAAATGCATGGCTCATGAACCCTAGTGTTGTAGTATTCTATATAATAGGGTTAGATCCTCATAGCATGTACAATTTCAAAATTTGAGTTTATTGTAATTGATTGAGATAGAACTCTTGAGGGAGAATTACTGTACATCTATGAGGTGTGAGGAGAGAGAGATTTCTTCATTGTATTTCCTTCTGAAAGAGTTTAATATAGATTGGTTGTTTCTTGTATCTCCTATTATTTGTTGTTTCTCATTTCTAGTTACTTATTACTTCCGGTTTCAATTTTGTGTTTAGTTGCTTATACAAAAGTAATCAATTGTACTCTAAGATCCTAACAAAAAATGATCCTATTAGAGGTCAAGGATGATTGTAATGCTTGTGTGCATGAATGGAATTCATCTAGTTTTTTATATTGTTCATCTAGACATTTTGGGTCTATGACAGAGAAGAAAAAAAGTCATTTTTATGACATCACCATTTCTATGTGTGAATGAGTATAGGGGAGTTGGACACATGGTTGTGATTACATTAGTCCCTAATTCTTATGCACCAAATTTGAAGCCATGAGATGAAATGCAATTGAAGTTATGGGGATGCAAAGTTAGATACTAAGACAAAATCCACTAAGTTTCTATACTTAGCCAAATTTGCAAAAAGGGATAAATGGAGCGAAGTAATCATATTGATGAGGTCAACATTTACACACATAGAGGTGTTATAAAAAATGATCATATGGGTCTATTGATTTTTATGCCTAGTTTATATGTGCTAAATCTTAGGTCACATAATGTAGCACGATAAGAGATGTGATTGAGCAAAGTAGGGATCCAAGGCATTTTGATAGTGTTTTCCAACACAGTAAAATTTGTAGGTTGCAAGAGAAAGCTGAGAAGGAATTTTTATGATGTCATATATTACACGTATGAGGGATCCAAGAAAAAATAGATATATGGATGGAATCCCATATATAAGAGCATCATATGTGTTAATTTCTAAGTCATGTGACTAAGGTCAAAAAGAGTTATGCAAGGACAAAGTTGGATTTCTAGGCAAGTTCTAGGCATAGCTAGCTTTGTGGTAGAATAATATAAGTGAGAAGATTTATGGTATTATATGTCACACATGTGAAAAATTTAGGAATAAATGAGAATATGGGTTTGTTCATTACCATTCTTGGTTTATATGGTCCAAATTTAAAATTAGGTGGTTGAGCGAAGCAAAAGTTATGCAAGTGAAAATTTAGCCTTCCAAGAGAAATGAAATGGTCTCCATACTTAGACAAATATGCACAAGGTAAAGATCGATATAGTTGAAAGATCAATAGTTCATACGTAATCAGATATTGTATATCTAATGGAGCATTGTAAATTCAAAGTTTCAAAGGTCCCTTTGAGTTAACACACAAGTGACAAGTGTCATAATCACAAAGCGTGGACAGTTAATTTATGGTGTGGGTTAAAGTCAAAAGGTCAACAAACAATGCGAGGATGCCAAGTGTCTAAATAGAGGTAACTGATAGAAATTTATAGAAGGCATGGACTTATGCCAAGTGTTATATCATCAAGGGTTAGATAGATATAAATAATGAATTTGTCAGTAGATCTGATGGTGCACGGGTGATCATGCAAAGGAGATCCAATAGAGCGAATGGATTCAAATGCTATAAAGAGCTTGAAATTTAAAAACTAGATAGAAGTAAAGATCATACATATTTAAATATATAATGGCACATGGAATCTTGGGTTAGAAATATCCAATAGAGCAAGTAAACTTAGATGAAATAAAGTGATTGATGTTTATTGACATAGAGACAAGTTAAAGACTAAGTAGGTTTGAGAATATTGATAGAGTGAAAGTGATCCAAATATATAAGTAGTGAGATGAGGCCAAAGTGTCAAAGTTTAATGACTAAGTCAAGGTAAATAATGTGCATATTTTGAGATCAAATGAAATGTAGGAGCTTAGATTAGGGAGATCAATGGATGCTTTTTAAGATGACAAAGCTAAAGTTTGGAATCATACAAAGATATAAGAGATAGCATGAGCCTATCGGAAGGTGATCGAATGGACATGTTTTAAAGTTGATCCAATTTAATAAAGACCATTAGATCATGGCACCAAAGTCAAGATCAATGATTGACATTTAAAGTCATGTCCAAATAAATGGTTAGTTGGAGGAACATGCAAGAACTTGCATATAAATTTTATATCTTGACATAAACAATGATATTGATCGATCCAACTGATAAAATCTACATTAAATACCCTATGAATCAAAACTTGAGTCTAATAGATTTTATATATAGTAGAGAGACATTCAATTATGGTGTGATGCATGGAATTGAGATGTGGGAAACTTACAATTCAAGTTATAATGAACTAGAGTCTAGAATGTGATGTGTTATAGTTCGAGTGTGAACACATAGAGGATGTAGAACCCTAGATCATTTATTTATATATATGATATCTAGGAAAAAGATAATTTTGATGAATAATTGTATTTGATATTTATCCAAATTGAATATAGAGTAGAGTGGTTGGTGAAGGCAATGAAGTGTGTTGAATAAAGAAATATCTAGACACATGACCGGAGATATAGTGAGAGGAGCAAAGAGGAAGAAAGGCACAAAGAGAATGTGCATAGTATGAGAATGTTATAGATTGGACTTGTAATCAAGAATAGATTTTGATTCATTCATGAATCAATGTTATAATATAGAGTTATAGCTCCATATATCTGATTGGTTGGTACCATTAGACAAACTAAGTTGATGCTCAGTAAGGGGATTGGTGTCTCCTTAAGGTTGGTGACCATAAACATTTTAACTAGTGAGGCTTATCTAAGTTGGTGCTCAAATTGGGGATTGGTATCTCTTTAGGGTTGGTTCCCTTAAAAGTGTAACCAGTGAGGCTTTAAACTATGAGGATGGATTAGAATAGTAGTTTCTAGCAGTTATTCTCACCATGGTTTTTCCCTTTGGGTTTTTCACTTATAAATATTATGTCATGTGTATTTGTGTTTATATGTTCTTTGAAAATTTGATTTGATCTATATATATATATTTTAATATATTCTAAAAGGTATTAAAGGACTAGTTTTAATTCATATACTGATTCATCCCCCCTCTTAGTATCTAGTTGTGTTCCAACATATGTTTGGTAGTGGATTTTTTATTATACATACCCATAATTTGGGCATGTTTCCACTCGGTAGTGTGTGCATCATAATATAAGAAAATGTTCTGCACATGAGCTCCATGGCCAGCTTCAAAAATGTGGTGCTTTCTATAAAAGGGGGATATTTTGGGGAATCACCTATAGTGGCTTGGGTAGAAGAGAAGCATTAGGTCCCAAAGAGAAGTTATCTTGGGGGAACTCAAATTATCACTCCTCATTATAAATGTCTAGAGGAAACAATACATGCTTCCTTATTTCCAAGGTTACATACTTAGGAATGAAATGTGACCATAGATATAACATCTTTTTAGGGACACCAAATTGATATCATTCATGTGGATTAGTAGCTACATCATCTATAGGATCTTCCATGGACCCAACCTATCCCTTCCTTTTAGTAGGGTCATGCTCTACTTTGACCACTACACTGGTAGCCATAAAAGTGTTACCAATGGCCATTTATCTCTTTTCTTCCTCACCATCCCCCTCTTTTCCATAAAATTCCCTTGCATCAAAAAATGAGTCATCAAAGATAACATCCTCCTCCCGTACTAGGGAGGGGCTCTTCTCAAAGTTAGAATATAATGTTTGTACCTATATTGTAGGGTTTTCCTACAAAGGCATTTGTTCTATAGTATAGTACTATACATCTCCTGAGGATGATTTCAGAGGAGATGGCTATGATGTTTTAGGGGGTAAAGCCAAAGTGGGAGAAATGTGTGAAGGATAAGGTAGAGGTGGAGGGACTTGTAGTGGTGGTGACTTGGGTAGAGATGGTAGGGGAGGTGAAGGGTGTGATGGAGATGGGCATGGTTGAGAAAGGTGAGGTGGATATGGGTGAAGTGGAGATGGGTGAGGCAAAGAAGGGTGAGGTGGAGATGGGTGTGGATATGAGGGGCCTTATTATGAATCTTAGGTATTCTTCTACTGATTTGGTATTGATTGTTGACCAATCACATTGGCCTCATAGTAAACCTTATTTTTTAGTCAATGGTGGCACTGATGGAAGATTTTCCTTAGGGTCTCTACCCTATGGATCCTTTTAGGGGCATAAAATATAGAACAAGTTGTGCACTTGATTTCCCACCATTATTTGATTAAAATTTATGTTTTTTAGGTTTGTCTCCCTCTTTTCCTGATAAGCCTCCTTACCTAGATAGATAATTTTTTTTTGGAGGGTATGAATCTCTAGGTCTATCTTTTCGAATTCTAGGGTAATGGGTTGTGAATCATAAATATGGTTTATGGAGTCAATGAAGTATTGATCCAAGAAAGCATACAATAACTTTAACCATGTAAAAATATCTCCAAAAGGGATCATCCTTATGCACACAATGGAGAAGTGATGCTTCACTACAAATTAGGCTTGCTCAACATCCAAAGGGGGAAAATCCTTCAAGATGCACCAGTCATTTCCAAATACCTCCCTCATGCCATCAAACTAGTACCTCATCTTGATTTTTAAGAAGGGGTGATGTGTTGAGGGCATGTGAATGCTTTGTAGTGCTCAACAGGGGCCCTGTGTGTGGGTGGGTATGTTTACTTTAGTGCTCCCAAGTTGTATTCTGGTATGCCAATCTCATCAAAAACTATTAATAGAAGAAATAATCCCCATGAAAACCTATGTTTGGGGAACCAATGGGTCTTATTCACATCTTCAATAATATTTTAGCTAAAATACATAGCCCAGTTATATTTCAAGTCTTGGGTAACTTGGTAGGCAATGTAAAGGCATACTATGTCAATCTCCTTCCAATGATCAGTCCCACCAATCTTAGTCATAATGATCTGCACCAAAACGTAGAGGGTAGGATCCTATAGGTTCTTGATGTGCATGGCATGGCCCTACTTATGGTACATGAGAATCATAGCTATCTTTTGGACCTATTTGGTATCTATTAGGTCATCAACCACATCCAACCCTAAGCAATGTAGTCCCATAACTTTGCTTATCCTCTTAGGCATGCTCTTCATACTATGCTTGATAAAGTAGATATAGTCCTTATGGACTCATGAGAGAAGGAACTAAACCTCCTTTATGGGTTTTCCAAAGTATGGTAGGTTGAAGAGTTGGAATAACCCTATAGTGTCCAATGTATTGAAGATCTTGAGATCAAACACCACTTGGTTCTTCCTGTTCTAACACTTGAATCAATAGTCATTTTGAAGTTAAACATTATTTCTAGGTTACCAATGGTTATAATCAAAAATTGTGCAAGTGGAGACCTTGGAGACCCAATTTTCCATGCACAATATCAATTATAGATACTATATTTCCTCAATTAGTAGAGATAGGGGTAAGAATGATTGAGTCTTCTTTGTTGGGCATGTCATGCTTTCTTCCCCTCTCTCTGCATGCTAAACTTGCTCTTTTGGAGTTTCTTCCCTAATGAAAATTGTGTCTTCCCCATGTACCTCTTCTTCCTCTGGTATTTTAGGCTGGTTCATTTCTTAGAGCCTTTTTCTTAGGTTGTATCACCCTCTAAGGAGCCCGAAGGTTGACACATGGCCATCCAATGTTTCCAAATGAATACATGGTTACAGCTGATAACTTTGGATTTTTGAGCTTGAGTACCCTCTAATGGTGGACTTATACAACTTAAAACCTATAATATCTATTTATCTTTGCCATATCTCAAATTCCCCCCTATGTTTCACTTGGTAAGAAGCAATGTTTTCCTCAATACCTGTATTAAATTATGACTTCTCTATATTTTGCTCTAGTATTTGCTTGTCCTCAACTCTGGTATTTGCTTGTTAAACTTTGGTATTCACTTATTCTTAGATCTTCAAATTTTTTAATCATAATTAAGTGCAAATTTAAAGATTAAAATGAAGTTAACTATCCAATTCTTAGGCTCAAAAAAGTGGGGTTCACTATCATTACTACTTTCCCTTCACCCATCACTTCATGTCATTAATGGGGATCTTTAATGGCCACCATGATTCAATTGTTACTTTTGGAATTTACTAATTTTAATGGTATTGTCACATCATGTTTTTGGCATATTCCTTGCCATAACTATTTTTTCCACATTAATGGTAGATCCTATCTTGCACCTTCCTTTAAAGTAGATGATAGTTGTGTCCTATGCTTTCCTTGCTATGGAAGATAAATATCTTTAAAAATTCAAACTAATGGAAGGAGAACCCTATACTTAGGCTTCATAGTTCAAGTGCCTTAAATGACTTATGTGCCCTGAACATTTTGTGTGGCTAGATTCCTTGCACACCTTAAGAACCTTGCACACCTATGTAATTCATGCACCTATAAATCTTTAAATTAAGATTTCATATCTCTTTTACCCCACACTAAAATGAGGCTTGGTCCTCCAAGAAAATAAATACATTATATTAAAGAGAATTAAATTAAGAAACATTTACACAAAATAAAGGTAGTGCTTTTATTGAAAAGAAGAAATCTTAAACTAATGGAAAAATCCTTATTGATTATAATACTTCAGCTATTAAGAAGTAAAATACGATTGAGATGACTTCCATTCTAATGCCTAGGAAGGAATTGGATGTCCAACCTTTGTAACTAATATTCTCTAGGAGGTTGAATACTATAAATAAAAAAGGACCATCCTAATGAATCCAAAGTTTTCTAGGATGGTACACAAACTTGGAGTTGTATAGTAAGACTTTCATGCCCAGAGTAAAGGTTTTGTGCTTTATGTGGTAGTTATGCCATGCCTTTTTTTTGTGATTTTATACATCTTGACTCTAATGAGCAAGAAATTAGGATTAATGAAGTTGTAATAAAGCATATAAGTATGCTTCTTCATCAAATTATCTTACATATGTGATACAAAGAGATGGTTCTAAAAAAACAACTAGAAGGACTACTTCTTTGTCATATACCAAATTGAATGGGGTGATTTTGTTTAGGCAATTGTAAGTTATTTGATAAACCCATAGGATCATAAATACCCTATCATCCTAGTATGTTTGGCTACTATTACAAATCTTCATCAAAATAGTGCCTAGGATCTTATTGAAGGCTTTGGTAGTGCCATTATATTGAGGGTGGTATGGTGTCATTTTGTGGTGTGTAATCATGAACTCATTTAGTACAACATGAATTGTTTCATTCAGGAAATGGGTACTGTGATCACTAGTGAAACCTAGTGGGCATCCAAATTGAGTTATGATATTTTACCAAATTAATCATGCAATAGTAGCATCAGTATAATATTTCATTGGCTTAGATTTAGCCTAGTGTGTGAGGTATTTAGTTACTATGATGATGTATAAAGAACCTATTCTTCACCTAGTTAGATTAATGGGGACAACAAAATCAATGGCCTATATATCAAATGGTTCTTGAGAAGGAATTGGTCATAGAGGCATGACATATCTTCAGTAGGTTTTACTATGTGCTGACATATATCACATTGTCTAACATATACTTTAGCATCTTGGAAAAGAGTAGACCACCATAATGTAACCATTAAAATTTTACGTGTGGTAGCTTCTCTATCATAGTGTCCTCTGGTAATATCTTGATGAAATGCTTGAATTACCTTGGAATTTTCATGTTGTATAACATGCCACAAAATAATATCATCACAACAAAGTTTGTAAAGACCCCCTCCTATGATTTGAAAAGGTATAATGCATACATGAGTTATTTCTTGGCCTAAGGAGTGAGATAATTAGGTGCTAAGACATTGGTAAAAAAAGCAACAATGTCCTCCAACTCCTCAGGTAAATGAGTAATAAATAAGAGTTAAATATCAGGTAATTCATCCTCAATGGCATGCAATGGTTCTTTAAATTCAATTTAGGATAGGTGGTCAAGTCCACAATTGACTTTCCTAGGTTTCACCATGATGGAAAATTGGAACTCTTAGAATAACATGACACATAATTAGATCTATCCATGTAGAATTGGTTTATTGATGAGGTACTTCAAGGTGTCATGATCTAATATAAAATAAAAAGAGTGGTCAATAAGTAATGCTAGAACTTATTCAGAGCATAAACCATTGATAATGTTTCATGCTTCATAGTGGTGTAATTATTTTTAGCTAGAATGCTTCATGCATCAACATGGACATGGAATGGTTTTGTCCAATCAGGAAACTATAAGATAGGAGTGGTGGAAAATTTATCCTTTAGTGTCTCAAAAGCTTCTTTATAAGAGGAAGTCCATATGAAGTGATCATTATGCTTTAGAAGTTCCTCCAGGGGCACACACATATTTTTATATCCATGGATGAACTTCATATAGTAACAAGTATGGCCCAAAAATGTGTGGACCTCATGTTGAGTCTTAGGTGCTAGGAGATGAAGAATAACAGACACCTTCACTGAGTCTACCAGAAGTTCTTAAAAATAATGTCCTAATAACACACCAAATGGTGTAATAAATATGCACTTTTTAAGTTCAAATATATTTGTAAGACCTAAAAATGCTCAAGCATATGCCTCAAGTTATAAAAATGGTATTTTACTAAACCATAAACTATCTAATCATCCAAGTAAACTTGAAGAAACTTATGGATGAAATCCTCAAAGGATTCAATAGCTACTCGTGAGAACATAGCTGGGACATTTTTCAACCTAAAGAGCATGACGGTATATGTAAAGGATCCCCATTTAGTGGAAAACATTTTATTTGGTTAGTCCTCTTTAGCTATATGTACCTGATGGTATCTCAAGAATCCATCTGTGAAGGTATATATTTCACATCTAGCAACACCTTCAAGGATTTCCTCCATGAAAGGTGTTGGGAAGGGGTCAATGACACAAGACTCATTATGCACTCAATAGTCCATGTAAATATGGATGCATACATATTTATTGATATTAATCATCATGGGACTAACCCATTTAGATTTATTAATGGGAGTGATTACTTTATCATGCAACATACTATCAATTTCCTATTTGATATGCGTTTGTAGATTGGGATTCATTCTATATGGTCATTTTCTGACTAGTCAAGCACCATCAATCAATTTGATATGCATCTTTACTATGGATGGATAAAATCCCTTAATTTTTATATAGTTTATTGGAAAGGCATCCTAATATTCATTTAACAACTCAATTTTTTTTTAAATATCTACTTTAGTCTAGTAGTTTCCTACCATAACCATCTTTATTTCTTGCTCTGTGTTGATGTTGCACTAAATAGTTTAAATGGGACCATTATAAGGGTTGTCTAGATTAGAAATCATATCAAAAATAGCTCATGTGCCATAGTATATAGGGACATATAAATGGTTTGTCAAAGGGTTAAGTAGATTATATCTTTCACCTTCTTCCATGTGAAACACTAGCTTTTATTTACCTAGATGTATTTCTTCATGTTAGTCTTGATCAAGGACTGGTTCTAGTGTGGAGATAACTTGTGTTGATGATTAATTGAAGAGATGTATATGTTGTTAAGAAAATTATAGATCATCCTTAGATGATCTTCAATGGGACTTAGGTCACCAACAATTTCTTCACGGATGGCTTGGAGGGTGAGGTGTAAATCCATTCTTGGAAAAGCATAAGATAGGGCTGATTTCATGTTTTCCTTCAAGAGATGCCAAAATCAGGTTCCCATGTGTCATTATTCATGAACATACCATGCCATTTCCTAGGTACATAAATTTCCATAAAATGCATGTACCCATAAGTAATCTGATAGGTATGCCTCTTCATTTCTCCACTTTTGCTCACAAGCTTCTATATGGGGTTATAGTGGTAGTACTCTGCTATAGCTGATTATTCGCTTAACTTTGTTATCATGATGGAATTGGTGATGTCAGGTAGAGCATACTTGGTCCCAGTGAAGGAGTCAATTGTGATGGGTTCACCACCATCTTGTAGCTTTACCATCTAAGAGATGAACTAATAACCTCATACAATCACTTTTGGTGTCATAAAATTCTTCAAGGCACTGTATGAAGTCACATACCTCCATTTGTCTATGGAAGCTTGGATCCTCATCAAGCCTTTCAAGTGGTGCCTCTATGATCGATCTCCTCATGACTTGATTGGTGACAAGGCACATGAACCTATGAAATCTATGAAACTAGCCTGGAATAGTCTCTAAACTTCTAATTACTCTAACACTCATCCAATAAGGTCATAATTGCTATGTGCCTAATAATTATAAGCATTTCTTGTAGTGTTAGAGAGGGAATGAGTGTCTAACCATATAATAACACCATCTAGAGTTGGATCCCTTTGCTCATCATCTCTAGTAATGACATTATATATGCGGTTAATGTCTTCTTCCACATTGACAAGTTCTATATAAGGGGACCCCTATGTTTGATCCAAGGGAATTAAAATGCATTGGTTAGTGTTCTCGAAACTAATATACCATTTCTTAAAACTTATATATACATTATTTTCATAGCACTAGGGCCATCCCAATAGAGTAGTCATCTACCTTAGCTAATTCAAGAACCTAAAAATCCACCTTGAAGGGTACTCCAAGTATATCAACTATGGAATTCTTGAGGACACCTATCATTAAAGAATGAGTCTTGTTAGCCATGAACAACACGTGATGTGATGGATGTAATGATAGACTAGCCATTTTTTCCAAGAATATTTGGTCAAGACATTTATTTTTGTGCCAGTGTCAACTAGTATGTCCTAGACTACCCATCTCTTGATGGAAATATTGACTAATATCTCTTTATATTTTAGGGGGAAAGGGAATTGGAGTGTCCTTCCTCCTAGCATGATTCAGATGATGATACTTAAACTAAAGAGTGGCTTTGGGTTGATCATCATATGGCATTTATTCTTGATTATTAATCCAAACACTCAGCTGTGGGATAATGTCCTCATCCAACATGTGCTTACACAGTTCCTGGAGGTCATCACATGCCACATTTTGTGGTTCAACTATCCTTTTCACAACAACACACTACATTACTTCTTTATCTTTAAGTAATTGAATCTCTCCTTAGAGTTTTCTACCAATGCAATTGTATCTTGGAGGACATCCTTTTGATGCTGGGAATTAGGATACTTTCTTACTCATGGCTCTTCACACTAAACTTTTTCAATAGAATTTGATACAAATTGATACTATCCTCCACTAAATATGGTAATATTCATTTGTTAAATATTTAGGGTGCCTAAATGTGCATACTAATGTGGTTTCTCAGATTTTATCATGCTGACACCCTTTTCATTTTGTTCCCTAGTGATAGTTATGTATAAGTTAAGACACTCTTCTAGTCGGTGGTCTTTTTTATTAAAAACACATGTAGGGTAGTCTAGATAATCTCTTTGGTAGTGGTTTAGGGTTCCACATTTTTAACATGTCTTAGGTGGGAAACAACCACCTCCTTATTCTCGTCCTCATCCTCAACCCCAATATCTACCATTATCTTGGTTGTTGGCTATAGAAGTCTAACACATACCATGTGCTCATTCTTCATGGATTTCACTAATCAACCAATAGTAATTAGTGTCATGAGTATAGGCATCATATATATTACAATAATAAGACACATTTGAGTGTGTTACAGACTATAAAAAAGGATAAGAATGTACATTATGTTCTTGATAGATTTCACATGATTAATTCAGTATAGCATACATGTTCTTTTGTAAGTAGCTACTTGGGGTGTGATTTTCATATTTTTAATTAGTGCAATAGAGACCACTACGAGTTTCATGTGCATTATTTGTAGTTAATTTATCAATATTTGATTGCATTAAAGCTATCTAAGCTTCCATGAATGGATTTATCCCTATATCAATACTTTTAACTGATTCAACATAGAGGGAAACTTTTATGGCTTTGTACATGTTAGTAAAAGTCCTTTGAGACAATATTCATCAAAAGGGTAGTAAAAAACCTCCCATGAAAAATTATGCATGCTATGAAACATTGATTGTGAAATAAAACTTTGACAAAAGCATTTTAAAACTTATGTCATATTCTCACACACTTTCAATAAGTTCCTATTTGATGTCCTTCAGTATAGCTATGCTTCTTTGTTCAAATTTTAGAATGCCAAACTCCTAAAAAGTGATATTTTAAGTTGATCATAGTCGATGAAAAATTGTTGAGGGTCAAAATTTCTATACCATTTGTGCACACACTCCAAAAGTGTAGTTGTGAACTATGTGGCTTTACACTCATAAGAGGTGATGCCTCACACCCTACAAATAAGTTCACATTTGTGGACATGCTTAGTTGCATTCTTCACACCTAGATATTCTAATAAGTGAAACATCATTTTGAAATAAACCATTGTTGGTTGAAGTGCCTTAATTTGTGGTTATTGAGAATCTATAGCCCCTATCCTATGAGGGGGAACTCCACTACCTCTTCTTCTACCTCCACTTAGTATACCTCTAGTGCCTCTAATAATAACACTCATGATATCAAGGTGATTAACTAAACTTGGGCTTGTACTATGTCCAATTTTAGGGTTAGGCATTCTAAGCATCCCAAATTATACCATGAAATAACCTTGAAGAGGGAAGGAAAGTGATGAGTCTATATATGTTTCAAATAACTTAGTTCTAGTATCCCTTACTAGCTTAGTCTCTAATTCCACACTATCTGTGTCCTAATTATGTATGTGTACTTCATCTCATTTAAGAGAATGAGTATGCACTATGGTTGGGGAGCTTAGTTGGTTTAGATTTGGTTCTTTATTTCTCATCATCTAGCTAGTTTCTCCTTCATATGATACTAGTGGCATAAGGCATAACTCAAAATTGATGGGGCCCTCTTTGTATGTCTTTGCTTCCTTGTAGATCCTAACAACACTTCTTGAGTCTTCCTACTCCCTTCCTGCACTGTTGAACCCTATAATCCTTTATTGAGCTTTATCATACTTACACTTTCATAATGCCCACTGACTAAATACCATTTGAAACCCACAATATTTTACCAACTCTTCTCTACTCCCCTCCCAAATATGTGGCTCATGCACAAAAGGATTTAGCTCTCCATGGACATAGTCTTAAGTCCTAAATCAACAAATAACTTTTTGAATTCTAAATCAAAATTTCTAATGTAATGACCACGTGGTTTCCAAAGGAACTAGAACTTAGATTCTTTATGGAATGAATAGGTGGTTACAACATACTCCAGAATGTAGCTACTCAAAACTCATTCCACCAAATGTTAATAGCTCTAGTCCATGGGGTTGCAAGTCATGCTAAATCTCTTTATCACTCTAGGGTCAAAAGTTGTCTTCTCCCAAGGTTTTAGAAACATCCTTTAGCATATGTAAAGAGCCAAGTGTGTAAATGAACTGGGATCTTAGCAAAGAAAGTTTCATAAAATATACTATAGAGATTTTTCTCTACACACTGCCATGTAGAAACTCTTGGTTCAAGGTAGGGAATTACAAAATTATCTTCAACTCTAGTAATCCATTGTTCTATATTCTAAAGAGTAATGTAATCAAACATTTTCCATAATTGAGTAGTAAGTGCTTTGGGTCCTAATAATATAAACAAAATGTTAGGGTTTTTATTATTACTATAGATTCAACACTGGAGTCTAGCCTAATGAGCTAACATGATATCCCTTTAACGTAAAACCATGGTCTTATGCACTCACCCAAAGCATGTAACTAAAGACTAGTTCCCAAAATTTTTGTTGCTCAATGTTATTGCCTTATTCATATTCTTCCTTTTATATATTTAAATAGATGTTATAAAAACCCAAAAAATAAACTACTTGATTCTATTGTTTCTAAGCTTCATCACCATGATTACACAAACTATTTCCATCACTAGTTAACATTGTTACTTTAGAAAAAGAAAAGGTAGGTTAGGTTCCATACAAATTTATATTTATTACTCTCAACTTAACATAACACATTCAACTATCATGAACACAAGAATATTACGTAATGTCATAATTCATGTATTAATCATGAGAATTTAAAAATCAATCATCCATCCAATATAATAGGGGTATTTATACTTGTTTATCCTTGACTAAGTGTTTATATCATTAATGGAAAGAATAAATAATTAATGGAATCTTAATAAACTAAGAGTCATGGCTCTTAATCAACTAGCTTTGCCTAAGGACCCAGGTCTTTGCACCCCCCATATACTCACACTATGCTAGATTCTTGCTGCCATGTGTTCATCTTCTCATGGTCAATGTAAGACTTCCTATTGATAAAGGCTAGGTGTTACATACTAAGCCCTCCTTAACTAATCCCACTTCTCATGCAATCCCCAAGTCTTCTAATTTAATTTTGATTCCTATGTTATTGGGTTCCTCATGACTAATTACTTCAGTTTTGAGTCCTATGTCCTCAGGTTTCTCATGACTAATTTTTATTTGACTAAGTCCTCTCATGATAGGGCTTTCATGAATTTGTCCTCTCATGCCCTATAGGTTCCATGCCATGGTTATTTTGTTCCTATCAGGCTCCACACCATAGTTTTTTGTGATATGGTCCTTCCGTGTTGTGTTGGTCCCGTGCCAAAATGGATAATACTTAGCCAAAATTTGTGTCCAACACTAATACATGGATATACCTACCTGTATAGACCTAAAAAGGGTTATTTGAATGATTTTTATTTCTAAAATATTTTTATGTTCCTATAAAGTATTATTTAGGGTTTTTATTACCCTCTACACATATCTTAGTGTTTAATTCTATTTGAACAATGTCCTTACTCCATTCATACACTAATTTGTGTCTAGCTATAGGACTGTATACAACCTAAGAGATGATATTTTGTTGTTTTGAGTCTCAAACTAAGTTTCAAATACCTTTGGTGATTAAATTAATTTTTTATAAATTCTACACAACTTTCTATAATCCTTGGTACCTTCTATACACCTCTATTATCGCTTTTATAGGATTTGATTCTAACAATGTGTTTGTTCATAGTTATCTACATGTTTAGTATTGGTTTCCTTAAAAAGTAATATGAATAAAACCAAATGAACATAAATAACCTTTAGATAAATTTAAATATCATTATAAGGACTTACATAGTTATACATGTGATCACATTACTTTTCATAGAGTCTTGCTTCTCAAATAATACACACCTAGTCTCTTTTACTTACACACATAACATAAAAAATAGTACAATAGGTATTTCATTTGTATATTAATTAAATTAAATTAGATTAATTATATTATTATTTAATATTATTTGAATTCACCTTCACAAAACCATCTCAAGCTTAATTACAATCTTCTTTAACAGACAATGCACATTTCAGTCAACTCTAACACAAGAAACATGGTACTTAGAGTTTGTATAACCAAAACAAAAATGAGAAACTTAATTTAATTTTCTTGGAGTTTTTTTTTATCTTACATATCAAATTTCATCTCCAAAAACTTATTACTAAATAACATTTTAAAATTATTTTATATATTATAACTAATCTAATTGATTTTGAACTCCTTCATGAACGTTGGGAGACTCCTAACTACCCTAACCTATAAAATGACTATCAAAATGATTTAACATGTGATCCATGTATGTATTTAAATAAATTTAACCCCATTATATATCCTAATCAAACAAATTACAATGTTAAAACTTCTTTAGACATGATTGAAGTCTCCAAAACTTGACAAGAAAGTTTGAAGATACAAATCAAGGAAATTGGTAGGAAAATGCCAAGGTCCAAGTTCTATCCATCCTAATGATAATTTTACACCTTAAGATGATTATCAGGTGTAAATTATGACTCATAAATCCCCTAACACATCTTAAAAAAATTATATGACTCCTAAACACTTGATCAAGCCAAACTTTGAATAAACAACCATGACAATTCATCCCTTAAAGGATGCTCCTGCATCAAACTTATATTAGGTTTACCACTTAACCTTATTTACTTAAGTGAATTAAAATTCATCTTAGATCAATGTCCTTTAGACTATGAGTTTCATTAATTATTAATGGCAATGCCTTAAGGCTTAGAAACTTTCTCTTTTTTATCTTCCAAGGAAGATTTACCAATTACAAATTAATAATTAAAACTCAAGATATAGACTTTTAAAAATCCCTTATCATTATAATGAAATAGGAATTTTTATTATTATTATATAATTCATTTCCAAATAAGGAGTAAATGTTCCTCAAACACATAATGCCTTAGTTAAAATGACCATTAGAATTTAAAACCTTGATTTACTTATCTATTTACAAGATTATTTTTAACTTAGATTTCTTAGCTTTAAGACATTTATGAGATTTGAACATAATTAATTGTATCTTAATTTATAATTATTCAACCCAACATTTCCAATTGATTACACAAGGTTGTCATAACATTCCTATCACTTTAAATAGTGATATTATTGATTCTTTTTAAAAAGATTGCATTCTTAATAATCCTTAAGAAGATATTAAACTTTAATAACTTTTGAAGTTATTTAAAATAATCCTTAAAAAAGAGTCCATATTAACAATTTTAGCCTTTAATAGATTAAGGGGAGTCTTATGTTATTTTTATTCCAAATAAGACATATCCCAATGGTATAAGAATAAAAATTAACTCATCTTGACTTGATCAAGTAGTATAATATTCAATTTTAATACACATAATGTTTGAATATTTTCTCTCAATTAAATCTTATCAACTTAATTAAAAATCAACCAAATATCTATTTAAATAACTAACTAAATCAATGCCATCTACATGAGATAAGAAGATTAATCATATCCCATAGTTATATGAACTTTAAAAATCTTCATGAACACTTATTCATAATATAAGATAATTAAATGAACTTGTTCTGTTAGGGTGTGGAGCTAAAAGCTTCACCAAGGAGTAGACTTAAACAGGTTCGGGTCTACATAGACGTCAGCGTTGGTCAGGAGCGACCGACGTCAGTCAGTTGTAGTTGCAGAGGCACCGACGTCGGCAGTAGGGTCGGCCAGTGACGGTCACAGGCGAACAGGCAGGAACCGACGTTGGTTACCTGTGTGTCCAGAAAGCAATTTCTGAGGACAGAAGCGAGTGTTTCCATGATGAGTTTGAGTTGTAGTCTCAAGCTCGCGTCTCTATTATTAGCAATATTATTTTTAGAGCCCTTGTTGAAGAGGCTTAACTGTTTGTTGTAAGAGCATGCTCAAGTTTCCTATTTCTATATGTAGGAAAGATCTTCTTAGCTTAGGAAGTGAGTAGAACTGTATGAGTAGAACATTGTGAATGTTTAAAGGACAGTACTGAGTTGCATCAATCCAAGTTGTTGGATTTGATTGTACTTGAGAGAGAGCTCTTGAGGAATAGAGATCTAGTGAGAGATCTTGTGTGCATCTGAGAGAGGTGTGGAAGAATGAAGTTTCTTCATTGTATTCCTATTATAAAGAGTTTTAATACAAGTTTTCAGGGTGTTTTCTTGTATATCTTGTTCTGTGCTATTTATCATTCTAGTTACTTATCTATCTGATTTATTTTCGCGTTTATTGCTGTCACAATTGTAATCTATTGTTGGTTTGATCCCCCAACAAGTGGTATCAGAGCCTTGGTTACAGGTTCAGAGCTTGATAATTGGTATCAAAGCTCAGGTTCACTAACAGGTGGTTCAGGTCTGTGTAGTGTGTTTGGATTACAGGTTGCTCACAGGGGTTTCTGCAGGGATTTCTGTTTGAGTGGGAGAAGTAATGGCAGAAGAAAGTAAGTTGAGAATGGAAAAGTTTAATGGCAAGAACTATCAACATTGGAGAATGCAGATAGAGGACTATCTGTATCAGAAGGATCTTTACTTACCGTTAGGTGGGATAGCAAAGAAGCCCAAGGACATGGAGGATGAAGAATGGGAAGTTCTTGATAGAAAGGCTCTGGGGTCTATAAGACTGAGTCTGGCCTCCACTGTGATATCTAATTTGTCACAGGCAAAAACAACGGTAGAGTTGATGACTACGTTAGCAAATATGTATGAAAAACCCTCAGCTTCAAATAAGGTATATCTTATGAAGCAGTTATTTAATTTGCATATGAATGAAGGTGGATCTATTTCTACTCATCTGAATGATTTCAATGGTATTGTGAATCAATTAAGCTCAGTAAATATAGTGTTTGATGATGAGATAAAATCTCTTTTAATATTATGTTCTTTGCCTGAAAGCTGGCATGGCTTAGTAATGGCAGTAAGTAATACTGCATCTGCATCAAATATTTTGAAAGTAGAGGATGTTGTTAGTGTTATCTTGAATGAGGAAATACGTAGGAAAAGCACAGAAGAGGCATCCGGGAACGCTTTAAGTTTTGAGAGCAGGGGAAGGCAAAAAGAGAAGAGCAAGAAAGGCAGAGCAAGATCCAAGTCTAAGGGGAAAGGCAGATCTAAATCCAGAAATGGCAGGAAGCCACAATGTTGGAATTGTGGAAAGATGGGGCACATAAGCAGAGATTGCTGGTTAAAGCCTAAGGAGGACAATCAGCATGAAGGAAAGGAAGAAGCCAAGGTTGCAGGTATTGCACAAGATGCTTTAATTTTCTCTTTGCATAATAACATAGAATCTTGGGTATTAGATTCTGGTGCATCTTTCCATGCTACCCCTAACAGAGAATATTTTAGTGACTATATCCATGGAGATTTTGGAATAGTGTACTTATGGGATGATGAGCCTTGTAAGATTACTGGCAAAGGTAAAGTGCAGCTGAAGATGCAGAATGGCAACACATGGGTGTTGAGAGATGTAATGCATGTTCCTAGTTTGAAGAGAAATTTGATTTCTGCAGGTCAGCTAGGTGATGAGGGTTGTACAGTAACTCTCACAGTAGATTCTTGGAAGGTGACCAAGGGTGCACTTGTTATGGCCAGAGGTAAGAGAGAAGGTACTCTCTATTTGTGTAATTGTGTTACTAAAAAATCTCCTTCAGTTTTATCTACTTCAGATGTGGATGCTAAATTGTGGCACTCAAGGCTTGGCCACATGAGTGAGAAGGGGATATCAATTCTTAAGTCTAAAGGTATGCTTTCAGATTTGAAAAGTATGGATCTAGAATTTTTTGAGCATTGTGTATTTGGAAAATAGAAAAGGGTTAGTTTTCTCAAGACTGGGTCTACTAAGAAAAGGCAGAAGTTGCAGCTTGTTCACACAGACGTGTGGGGACCGGCTCAGGTAGCCTCTATTGGCGGATCACGGTACTATGTTACATTCATAGATGACGCCACAAGAAAGGTATGGATCTACTGTATTAAAAAGAAATCTGATGTTTTTGAGACTTTTAAGATTTGGAAAGCTATGGTTGAGAATGAAACAGGCAGAAGATTAAAGTGCTTGAGATCTGATAATGGCGGTGAGTTCTGCAGTCTTAAGTTCAAATTGTATTGTTATACACATGGAATCCATAGGCAAAGGATGGTTCCAAGGACACCTCAGCAGAATGGTATTGCTGAAAGGATGAATAGAACAATCATGGAGCGTGCAAGATGTATGAGATTGCATGCAGGGTTGCCCTTAGAGTTTTGGGCAGAAGCAGTTGACACCGCAGTGTACCTGATTAACAGAGGACCCTCTACAGCTCTGGATGGTGGAATTCTAGAAGAGGCATGGACAGGTAAAAAGGTAGATCTCTCATATCTCAAAGTTTTTGGTAGTGAAGCCTTTGTGCACATAGATAAGGAAAATAAAAAGAAGCTTGATCCTAAGTCTATGAGGTGCACGTTTATTGGCTATCGCTCAGATGATTTTGGTTTCAGATTTTGGAATCTAGGAACTAACAAGGTAATCAGGAGTCGTGATGTTGTTTTCAATGAAAGAGTGATGTACAGTGATCAGATAAGGAAGCTAGATCAATCTGGGCAGAGCAATAGTGAATTGGATGAAGTTATGGTCCAAAATGAGCTCGCGGGAAAAAGAAATAATCACTTACAAGAAAACACAGAGACCGACATTGGCAGGTTAGGAACCGGCGTCGGCAGTACAGAAACCAATGTCGGTCATACAGAGACCGACGTCGGTAGACCAGGCACTGATGTCGGCCAGGAAGAATCGGCGTCGGCCAGTAACAGGTCTACAGGTGGCCGAGGTCGGTCATTGTCAAAAAATTTGGGTGGACAGATTGTTGAGAACGAGTCCAAGACACCCATCAGGAGGTCTGAAAGGGTAAGTAAGCCTCCAATTAGATATTCTCCTTCCTTATATTATTTATTGCTAACCGATGGTGGAGAACCAGAGAGTTTTGAAGAAGTATTACAGGTGGAGTCTAGGAGTAAGTGGGAGCGTGGCATGGTTGAGGAGATGGAGTCCTTAAGAGAGAACCAAACATGGGATTTGGTTGAATTGCCAGCTGGTAAGAGAACACTGAAGAATAGATGGACCTACAGGTTGAAAGAAGGTGAGGATGGACAGATGAGATACAAGGCCAGATTAGTAGTGAAAGGATTTGCACAAAAGCCAGGTATTGACTTTGGTGAGATTTTTTCTCTTGTTGTTAAGATGACTTCAATAAGGGTTGTATTGTCTTTGGTTGCTTTTGAGGATTTGCATCTCGAGCAGCTAGATGTTAAGACAACATTTCTTCATGGAGATTTGGATGAGGAAATATACATGGAACAACCAGAAGGTTTTGAGGTCAAGGGTAAGGAGAAGTTTGTGTGCAGGTTAAAGAAAAGCTTGTATGGCCTCAAGCAAGCTCCTAGGCAATGGTACTTAAAATTTGACAAGTTTATGACTGAGCATGGCTATAGTAGGTGTCAATCAGACCATTGTGTGTATTTCAAGAGATTTGATAATGGTAGATATATTATTCTATTGTTGTATGTAGATGACATGCTGGTTGTAGGGTCTCACATGCAGGATATCTCTGAGCTTAAGGTGAAGTTAGCTCAAATGTTTGCTATGAAGGATTTGGGAACAGCGAAGAAGATCCTTGGCATGAGCATTAGGAGAGACAGGAAAAATCACAGGTTGATATTGTCTCAAGAAGATTATGTGAACAAGGTGTTGGAGAGGTTTAATATGCAGGATGCAAAATCGGTAAGTACACCTTTGGCTGGACATTTTAAGTTAAGTAAAGAACAATGTCCTAATTCACATGAAGAGGTAGAGTACATGAGTAAGGTTCCATATTCTTCCGCAGTAGGGAGTTTGATGTATGCAATGGTGTGTACTAGACCGAATATTGCCCAAGCAGTGGGAGTAGTAAGTAAGTATATGGCCAATCCAGGTAAGGAACATTGGAAGGCAGTTCAATGGATCCTTAGATATCTGAGAGGAACCAGCAGTAGGCACTTGTGCTATGGCGGTTTAGATACTTCTCTACATGGTTATGTAGATTCAGATATGGCAGGTGATTTGGATGGCAGGAGGAGCACTACAGGTTATGTTTTTACTGTAGGTGGAACAACGGTTAGTTGGATATCTAAGTTGCAGAAGGTTGTTGCCTTGTCAACTACAAAAGCTGAGTACATTGCAGCCACAGAGGCTAGCAAGGAGATGATATGGATGACATGGTTCATGGAAGAGCTTGGAAGGGAGCATGGGAGTTGCAGATTGTATAGTGACAGTCAGAGTGCAATCCATTTGGCTAAGAACTCAACTTTTCACTCAAGAACCAAGCACATACAGCTAAGGTACCAATTCATACGGCAGGTATTGGAAGATGGTGAGTTGAAGCTAGAGAAAATCCATATAGACAAGAATCCTGCTGATATGCTAATAAAGCCAGTTACTAAGGAGAAGTTAAATCTTCATTCAACTTCTATTGGTCTTCATGATTGAGTTGAAGATGGAGGAGCTAGAAGATGTTGCTGTACAGGCACTGGTGCAACTGGTTTATCTCCAAGTGGGAGATTGTTAGGGTGTGGAGCTAAAAGCTTCACCAAGGAGCAGACTTAAACAGGTTTGGGTCTACACAGACGCCGGCATCGGTCAGTTGCAGTTGCAGAGGCGCCGATGTCGGCAGTAGGGTCGGCCGGCGACGGTCACAGGTAAATAGGCAGGAACCGACGTCGGTTACCTATGTGTCCAGAAAGCGATTTTCGAGGGCAGAAGCGAGTGTTTGCATGATGAGTTTGAGTTGTAGTCTCAAGCTCACGTCTCTATAATTAGCAATATTATTTTTAGAGCCCTTGTTGAAGAGGCTTAACTGTTTGTTGTAAGAGCATGCTCAAGTTTCCTATTTCTATATGTAGGAAAGATCTTCTTAGCTTAGGAAGTGAGTAGAACTGTATGAGTAGAACATTGTGAATGTTTGAAGGACAGTACTGAGTTGCATCAATCCAGGTTGTTGGATTTGATTGTACTTGAGAGAGAGCTCTTGAGGAATAGAGATCTAGTGAGAGATCTTGTGTGCATCTGAGAGAGGTGTGGAAGAACGAAGTTTCTTCATTGTATTCCTATTGTAAAGAGTTTTAATACAAGTTTTCAGGGTGTTTTCTTGTATATCTTGTTCTATGCTATTTATCATTCTAGTTACTTATCTATCTGATTTATTTCCGCATTTATTGCTATCAAAATTGTAATCTATTGTTGGTTTGATCCCCCAACATGTTCAAACTAGACAATGAGATACTTCATCATAGGTAATTGATGTATGACAAATAGAGATTCAAATAATATTACGCTTACAAAAAAAACCTCAATCTAAACAATATTAAACCAATGAATATGCAATTTAACTTATACAACTATATAATCACATTCTCTAAATGCAATAATAATATTCCTTAAAGCCATATATAAAAACATAATTAATGGATTGATAAGTTAAAATATCAACCTTTATTTTATAATCACAATCAACTTGAATATAACTAGCTGGTTTATTCAATTTAAGCATAATAGTTACCTTGCATATCAAAATTGCAAACCTCACATATAACTAATGTAGATAAATATACAAAATTTAATCTACTCAATTTTAACAAATGATCATCTTCACTTTACAATCAATATTACAAATAGTTCAAAACTAGGAAAAGTATAAATTAGGAAATCTTCCACATGCAAGTACAAGGGAGCAAAGAACCACCTCTCTAATAGTAATGATTCCAACCATAAGTGGTTTTAGACCACCCAAACCATCAATTGGATGTGGATCAAGGAAAATGAGAAATGGTGGAGAAAATATAATGAAAATATTTTGATCTTGACTCAAATAAAACAATCAAGTGACTGAAAGAAATAAACTAAAGTTATCTATATTTAATCTCACTAAGATTCATTAACTTGGCAAAAAATTTAAGACTACTATTTGTTTCATTGATCTTATTAATTTATAAACAATATTTTATTCAATGAATATAATATGATATGTAAATGCATGCTATACATCTATATTACATTTATGCATGAAATAAAAACTTAATAAATATAAATAATCTAGAATAGGAACCCACATCATGAAGATAATCAAACTTTAGCAGTCTAAAAATGCCAAACTCAACTCAAGCAACCACATCAAATAACATAAAGATCCAAGTCAATGTTGACCAAAAGAGACTTTATCAATCAAGAAGAAAGATTCAAATGCCATTATCCATTATAATGATATAAAGAACATAATGAAATAATAATGATATGAAAAGTCAAGTTGTCTCAAATTTCCAATCCAAGTCAACAAATCATGACTAAAATGAAATCAAATGACAAAAATAGGTTTACCTCAACCAAGTCAAAATCCTCAAAATGATTGAAAATCATATCCTATAAGTACAACTTTAATCTCTATGCAATAAAATAATAATAAAATATTATTTTATACAAACCCTAATGAAAATTTGACCCATAATAAAACTTAAAATTTTCATTATTTTTTTCCTTGGCTGCAACCAAATAAAAATGTACAAAATTATTTTCACATAAAAAAGACAACCTAGGGTTTTGCCCAAAAATCCCAATAGGGTTACAAGTTCACAAAAGACCAATAAAAATTGCATGGTCATCACCTAAATGACATTACCAAAGAAAAATATGATTTTGAGTTAATCCCTATAGAATGGCTTAGGGTTTCAAAAACAACTAAACTCTTTTATAGCTATCCATGGTTATGGCCTAATGATTTTTCAAATACAACAAAAGATATTCCAAAGAATAAAAAAATACACTGCATACTACCCAATACAATTTCAATATAACACCCAATTAAAACACATTAAATACTATAATTGAGGTCATAATGGATTCCATTTATTTTTGTTTTAAAAATTAATAGTACTCTAAAATCACACTCAAACCCTACAAAATTTTATTTAAAACTAAAATCCATCAAAACAATCTTATTACAAGCTACATGATGATAAAAATACCATGTGTATTTCCAAACAAAAACCTAGTTCAAAACCTCCATAAGCATTTCCATGTCCAGCCAAAAACATTCAACATAAAACTTAAAAACCCTAGGATTACCAACAAAATTTAGTCTTACATAAATAACCATGATTGAATCCCATTATAACTATAGGAAGATAATAGCAAAGTTGATGGCCTCTTTCAAATAATAAAGCCAATATAATGCAGGATTTGAAATATAAATCAAAACTCAAAAGTCTATATAAAATTTAATATGTAACGTACACGGGCATCAGTCAAAAAAAATGCAAGAGAATGGTGAGTTGTGATCCTTCCTTTCCCTTCCCAAAAACTTATATCTTTTCACATAATGAATACACAACCAGTCCAACCATTTAAGGAAACCCAATGCCATAAAAAACTCCTCCATTTTCTCCACATGGCTGACAAGATGACTAGATCTTTGTAGTTCCTCCATAAAAGGCTCATGAATTCCCTATAAATTAAGTGCCTCTAATAATTTTGGCCACCATCCACCAAAATTTATAAAATATTATCCCCATGTGATGGGCTCTCAAACATGAAAACTATGCAAATGACCAACAAAAACCTTACTAGGGTTGGTAAGTCTATCAACATGTTTGTATCAAGTGGAAATCCAATGCCACCTCTCCTAAGTCAAACAAACAAAAAAAAACACTTCAAACTAATTCCATGTATATGGTGGGTTTTGGCACCCATTTCTTTAACAAAGGTAAGCCAAGACTTGTTAGCGAGTTAAACAACATTCAAATACCAACACAATGCCAAAAACTGACAAGGTGATAAGCAAGACAAAAAAGATTAAGGAGAAAGACTTGTGACATGATCAAAACAATAATAAATACATAATCTACAAGATTATTACATTATAGTAATTTATAATTTTTTTGACTTATTCAAGGATTCAAAATTAAAACTAAGTCGAGCAATGATCGAATAAGAAGTCAAAACTGACTAATGATCCATTTTAAAAGTTTGATCAAATTTAATAAAAGATAAACACTCAATAATTAATTCAAGCTTATAAAAATACTCAAATAATTAATAATAGGCAAAGTTTAGTTTGAAATTTAAGTTTAATGTTTCAATTTATTTCTTATTTCTCCTCCATCTTTTCTAGCTTCTTAGGTCCAAATCTAACCTGGCTCATGTACCTATCCCTGTAGTCATAAAATAGACTATAAAAAATATCTATACATCTAAGAGTAATAAATATAATAAAAACATTTAAATAATACAACTAAACTAATTAATAAAATAGTAACTCATTAATCATAATTATAGAATGCTAAAATGAAGTGCATATCAAATAATTTTCAATAATAATCATAATGGATCAAACATGGATCATAGAACTATATCAAGATAGTAATTCAAACAATCATGTCCCAAATAGTTCACAACAAAACCGTAATTATAAAGTGAAATAAATGCCATCAATAAGGTCATAAAAATAAAGATTAATAAACTTGTGCATGTGATCTATACACATTAGAATAAAAGTGACAAAAACCTATAAGGATGCAAGTGGTCACTTTCAAATCTAGGCACTATTCTTTATTGGACACTTGCATCTAACTTAGACACCAATGTCTAACTCAAACATCGATGTTAATGCAACTATCTAGATTTAAAGCAAGTGTCTAAGGCCAAAAAGTGAAATTTTTTAGAGTTTGATGACTATGCCAAAATCCTGATCTAGTCCACTTCCAACCTATTTCATCTCAGATCTACATATGCACATTAAAACAACTAAGTACTCTTGTTTCAAATTTATTTCAATATCAATCAATAGTTGTATTTTTTATTTTTAGCATATCTCTATTATAAAATTATAATATTGTTTATTTGAGTTTGTAAATTAATTGGTCTACTATAGATATTTTTATCACCCTTGTGCTTACTCATTTCTATATTCTTATCCCTATAGTACCCTTATATAAAAAAATCAATTTAGGGTTAAACATTTGGTGATTCCATCTCTTTATGCAAACCCTAACTTATCGTAGGGTATTCAACCTTTTGAGGTTTTTCATTACTATATTTTTTCATTTTAACTATCATTTATATGAAACATAGGTGTATCCCTAGATTATTTGGTGTTTCTATCGAACACCTAAAGATTCCTCATTGTCCACCTAATATGGTTCAAACCAATGAAGAAACCAATTGATGAAGGGGGTTAAATAAGATTAGGATTACAACCTTATTTTCAACCAAATAGGGAATATTTATTTTTTAATATCCTTTTATATGTTCATTAGATGTTTTCTTAGACCACCATGTTATGTTATACCTCTGTTCAATCTTGAAAATGCAAGAAAATAAGAAAATGAGGGTTTTTGGCCTTGTATTTAGGCCTATAGACTAAGAAACTTTAATAAAATTATCCCTAGGTAGTAAAAATATTTGAAAAAAATTTAAATAATTAAAATACATCCTAACACGCATCCATAAAGTTTCATGAGTTTTGACCTGCTCATTTTTGAATTAGAAGGATTTTAGTGCTTCAAAACCCTATTTTAGGGTTTTGTGACTATGCACAGACCAACAACTTAAATTTAATAGGAATTAAAAATTGAAGATACTTTTTGAAATATTTTCAATTTTAAAATGTTATTTACACATATATATTTCTCTTTCACATACTTTGTCACTTTAACCAATCCTAAAACATGATGAAAAATAACTTTTCTTGACAGTAGAAAACACTTTTCTTGACTATAAAAAACTTGAATATTCGATACCTATAAATTGAATAAAGACTATTCCAGAGTTAAAAAATGATTTTAATCTATAATAACATATACTTACACATGATATAAGTTGTAAATCAAAGAATGGAATTTAAATAAGCATTATTTCATTATTTTGGTACAAAATGTGTGACACAACTTCGTCTAAGAACCTTGTTTTTAGAACTTCCTCCTCATTTTATTCAATTATTGGAGTTATTAGTTTTTTATTTTTATTTTTTTATTCTCTTTTCAATTCACTCCTATCTCTATTTTTCCTCTTTCCTTTGATCCAAGCTCGTTAATTGTCTAACTAACTTCATAAACTCCACCTAAGTCTTAAACTTAATTGAGTTCAAAGTAGTCAGTCATGAGTTAAGACATTAGGAATATTCCAAAAAATGTACTAAGATATTCCTTGTCCCTTCCATAAAGGATCATGACCAAAAAATGCATTATAAAGTGAGAAAATTTCCTAAAACACCTAAAACAAGTTTAAAATTTAAAATTTATAGTTTTGGTGAGAAACTTGAAACCAAGACAAAATGATCATTACAAAGCAAAGTGAAGCATGGAAAAGCTTTTCATATAAAAAATATGACCTCTTAAACCTATTCAAGTCCAAAATTTAATAAAAAAACAAATAAAAAGATAATGCTTCCGCATTAGGCTCTTTGAGTAAAAAAATATTCATGAGCTCCTACTCATAAGGTATTTAATGGTAGTTCCATACCAAACTATTTATGATGGACAACCAAGAAGCATATTCAGGAGGATTATTCTTCCACTTAACTAAATATTTGAATTACTCCTTATCTCTAATGTTTTTGATAACATGTTTGCCCATAATAGCTTTTAGTTCATCTTTCTGTGCCTTGGGTATTTGTTGTTCCTAATCAATGACCTGTTCATCATCATCTTCAGATGATTTTTCTATCTTACCCTACTCTTTAAAGATAAAGGTCTACTACATTGAAAATAAATGAGATTCTAATATCATATAGGATTTTTAGTTCATCGGCATTACCAAAAAAAATTCTCAATACCTTACAAGGTTTTATCTTCCTCAATTTAAATTCATTATATTCACCTTTAGGAAACCTCTCATTCATATGGTGTGATAAAACCAAATATCCTATCTAAAATTTCACTATCTTCCTTATTTTATCAGCATATCCTTTGTACTTACTATCACTCAACTCCAACTACTTCTTAACTTGCTCATGTAGCTCTTACATGGCTATAACAAAGTCTTCACCTTTAGTAATCCTCTTCTTTTTCTTACATAAATTTATAATCTCATAAACACCTATTGGGTTTTATCCTATAAACAATATGAAATGGATTAAAATTGTTACTCTTATTATTTGAATCATTGTATGCAAGTTTAGCTGGAGTTAACACTTGATCCCATTGCTTTGGATTGTCAATCACCAAACATCTTAATATATTCCATAATATTTTATTGACAAATTCAATCTTACCATCAGTTGAGTGATGGTAGATAATGTGGTTCCCAACTTCTTCCAAAGTGTTCTCCAAAAATGTCTAACAAACTTTGTATCTCTATCATAAACAATTATTTTAGGAATTCCATGTAACCTTACCACTTCTTTAAAGAACAAATTAACAATGTCTATAGCATAAATTGGATTATTAAATGCTATTAAGTATGCCATTTAAAAAAATATATCAAAAACAATGAAAATAAAATCATTACCTCATTGTGATCTTTACAAACCCAATACAAAATCCATACTTATTACATACCATGACCTACTTGGAATAGGTAATGGTTGATATAGACCTGTATTTTGCTTCTTTCCTTTGACATGTTGAAAAATATTTCATCTTTCCTAAAATTTATTCACATCATCTTGCATTCTTATCCAATAATAATATGCATTCAATTGAGTAAAGGTCTTTGTTTGCTCAAAATATCCTATTAAATTACCATTATGCTTTTCTTTCAATAAATTGTCTCTCATAGACCCTCTAAGTATGCATAGCTATTTGTATTTGAATAAAAATAATTCTTGAATAATTTAGTCCATCTATGGACTCTTATCCATGCTTTTTGGATTCATACAATCCCCATATGCTTCTTTTAAATTTGGATATTCCTCATACAACTCTTTTAATGACTGAAATCCCAAACTTCTCACTTGAGATTCATGTATGATCATACTTCTCCTACTCAATGAATCAACTACCTTATTGGACTACCCACTCTTATGTTTGAGAATAAACTTTTATTTCTATAATAAATCTATCCATTTCACATGTATTTGAATAAAATTAGTTTGACTATTGATGATTATCTATATAAATCACAAACTCCTTAGGCAATAAGTAGTACATCCACTTCTTCAATGCTTGGATTATGGCATATAATTATTGATCATAGGATGAATACTTATTATTATATATATTTATATTTTCACTAAAATAAGAAATATTAATTTCTTCTTGGCTTGAAACAACTCCAATAACTAACCCACTAGCATCACATTCAACCTAAAAGAGTTTGTTAATATTAGGTAAGGATAAGATAGGTTGCTCAGTTATCTTTTTCTTCAAAATATAAAAGTTATTCTCAGTTGATTCAATCTAATGAAATTTATTATTGTCACATTTTATATTTTCAATAATAGGTTCATAAATACTACTAAAGTTTTTAATGAAATTTCTATATAAACTAGTTAATCCATGAAAACTTCTTACCTCAAAAACACTTCTTGGAGATGGCCACTCTATTATTGCTCTTACCTTTTATTGGTCCATCTTCAAACCATCCTTGGAATGAAAAATCACAATTAATAAACTAATTTTTCATTAAGGTACACTTCTTGAAGTTAATCGGTAATTTATCTTCGTATAAATTATTCAATACCATCCTAAGATGCTTGATGTGTTCCTCTTTTGATTGGATGAAAACTAGAAAGTCATCCAAATAAATAATAACAAATTTACATGTAAATGTCCTTAAAACCTCATTCATTAGTCTTATAAAGGTAATAAGATCATTGGTTAAACCAAATGGCATAACAATCCACTCATACAATTCATAATTAGTCTTGAAATCTATCTTCCACTCATCACCCTCTCTAATCATGATTTAATGGTAATTTATCTTCAAATATATCTTTGAGAAATATTATGCTCCACTCAAAAATCCATTATATTATCCATCCTTGGTAATGGAAACTTGTACTTGATAGTTATCTTATTGATAACTCTATAATATATACACATTGTCCATTCTCTACCTTTCATAGGAGTTAAGATGGCTAGTAAAACACATGGAATTTGACTCTCTCTAATCAAACCTTTATCTAGTAGCTCATGTACTTACCTTTTGATCTCTTCATTATCCTTAGGTATCATTATATAGGCTGATTTATTTAGAAAATTATCTCTTGGAATGAGATTCATATGATGGCTTATGTTCCTCATTGGTGGTAATTCATTAGGTAACTCATCAACCACTATATCAACATACTCATATAACAAATTCTGAATTTTTAAGGGTAAATTAGTCAACGTAATGGTTGTAATGACTATTTTTGGCTTGCCAATCGATGCAAAACTAACCTATTCTTCCTTTATCAATTGTAATAATTATTTTCCACCTACTATTAACACCTTAGTACTATTTTTAGTTGCTTCATTACCATCTTTCAATGGTGTCAAGGTATGCTTCTTGCCATCCTTATCTAATGTATATGTGTTACTCCTTCCATCATGTATATCTCTTCTATCAAACTACCAATGTCTACCCAACAATACATGACAAAAATACATAGGCATAATATCATAAATTACTTCATCCTTATAGTTACCAATCTTAAAATCAACTTGACATTGCTCATTAAATACTACTTGATTCCCCTTTTAAAACCAAGATACTTTATATGGTGTAGGATGTATCAATCTTTTTCCCAAATTTTCAACCATTTATTAGAAACCAAGTTATCTATACTACCACTATTAATGATAATCTTACAGTACTTACCTTTGTATTTGCATGAAATCCTAAACAAGGTCTTCTTTTAATATGGTTCCTTCACTTCCTTATTTGGATTTAGCGATACTATGTTAATCAATAATGACTCTTCCACTTTAGGTTCTTTCACATGTGATGGTGATCATACACTTTATTTTTCAGCTTAAACAACTTAATTGCTACCTTCATTTCTTGTGTGGCTTATTTGTGTATTCTTAGGACATGCATATGATATATGGCCAATATATATGTTACATTTGAAACATTTCCCCCAAAAGTTTCTTCCTCTGCATCTTGTATATGGTCTTAGTCCTTTGTATTAATAACATCTTATTGTAATGATATCTTGACCTTGAGAGTTATTTACTTCTTCATTATGAATTTGTAATTGACTTTTACCACCTTATTATCCTTTAACTCTAAACTTTCTTCCTCTTCCTCTTGATTGTTGAGTTTGTTTTCTATCCAAATTCTTTTATACCTTGAGATAAAATTGATAAGACTCTTCCAATGATATTGGAGACAAAAAATTGATTTCATCATGAATGTTAAGCCTTAATCCATTCATATACTTTTATATTTTTTCAACATCTTGTTCTACATGGCCAAATTTGATTGCAAGCTTATAAAATTCTTCATTGTAGTCCTTTACACTCATGTATTTTTACTTCAAGTTTTTGAGTTTCTTAAACAAGTTTTTTTGGTAGTCTACAGGCATAAATTTTGACTTAGAGTTTCACTATCATTATGTTCCATGAATTTATTTTATCTTTACCTCTTTTACTTATTTCATCTTGGACATTATCCATCAAAGACATGCATGTACATTAAACATAGTATGAGCAAACTTTACCTTATTAGCTTTAGCTATTCCTTTATAACCAAACTATTTTTTCATTTCAATTATCCAATCCACAAGTTTTTCAACATTTAGACAACCTCCATATACTTGAACCTCTATTTTGGGCTTGGATCCTACTCCTATGATTAATTTTAAGAGTATTTATTTCATTATTTCTTCCTCTTTTTATTTTTTAACCTCTTCTTGTGGTTATTCCTATCTATCAGTCACCTCACCTATTATAAAACCTTTTCTTTTAGAAATTTATATGACCTCCAACCGTGCTTGTAAATTTATCATCTCTTCCAATAATACTTCTCTTGGTTGCCTTCTTGGAACTCCTTTAACACCACCTCTAGATACTCCTCTAAGTGCCATTTTCCCCCACTTCTTTCAAGTTTCTATTTTAAAACCTACTCTTCATGCTTTTCAATGAATTACCTTTCTCCTTAGGTCACCTTTAAATTACAACCAATCCTCACTATGATACCGAAAAATTTATGAAAGGGGTTAATGAAGATTAGGATTACAAACTTATTTTCAAAAAAAAGGAATATTTATTTTTAAAAGACCTATTATATGTTCATTAAATGTTTTCTCAAACCACCATGTTAGGTTATACCTTTGTTCAATATTTAAAATGCAAGAAAACATTTTTTTAAACCCTTGCATTTAGGCCTATAGACTGAGAAACTTAAATAACCTTCTCCCTAGGTGGTAAAAATATTTGAACCCAATTTAAACACTTAATGTACATACTAAAACACCTCTCCATGAAGTTATGATTTTTTACTTGTTTATTTTTGAATTAGAAGGATTTAAGTGCTTTAAAACCCTACTTTAGGGATTTTTGATTATGCATAGGCCGAGAGCTTAATTTAATAGAATTAAAATTTTAAGATATATTTTAGAATATTTTCAATTATAAAATTTTATATACACATATATCATACTCTTTCACACACTTTGGCACTTTAGCCAATATCAAAACATGATGTAAAATATTTTTTCTTGACTATATAAACCACTTTTCTTGATTGTAGAAAACCTATTCTTGTATCTTAAGACTTGTAACTTGAATGAAAAATATTATAGAGAAACAAAAATGATTCAAAACAAAAATAAAATATAATTTCACATGATATTTTTAAATTGAATAGTGGAATTCAAATAACCATTCTTTCATTATTTCGATACAAAATATGTTACACATCCTTGTCTAAAAACATTGTTTTCAGAACTTCCTCCTTTTATTCAATTATTGGAGTTATTGATATTATTTTCTTATTTTATTATATTTTACAAACACTCCTATCTCTCCTCTCCCTCTTTCCTTCTATCCAAGCTCCTTAACTATCTAATTAGCTTCATAAACTCAACCTAAGTCTTAACATTAATTAAGTTTGAAGTAGTTAGTTATGAGTTAAGACATTAAGACTATTTCAAAACATGTTTTGAGACCTTCCTTGTCCCCTCCATGAAGGATCATGACCAAAAAAATCACTAAGAAGTGAGAAAATCTCGTAAAACACTTAAAACAAGTTTAAATTTTCAAATTTCTAATTTTGGTTGGAAACTTGAAACCAGCTAAAATGATCAATACAAAGCAAAATGAAGCACGTAAAATCTTATAAAGAAAATATGACCTCCTAAACCTAGTTAAGACCAAAATTTGGAAAATAAAAACAAAAATCTAATACTCCTGCATCACTAATCCTATACCTAAAAAAGATGCTAATAGTGAGACTAAACTACATACCGGAGAGGTTATCATAGAAGATGATGAAAATGATGAATGTAATGAAAAAAATGAAAATGATCAAGTATAACAAGACCAAGTAGAAGATATTTCTATGTTTTGACACCATATCCAAAAAAACCTAGATGATCTTGATGAGACATTCTAAACTATATTAGAAACTAAAAAATCTAAAAGCATAGATGAACAAGTAGTTCCATATACTGATCATGCTATTAGATCGATGTGCCATCCCCATATACCAATAACCATTCCCTTGGGTACATCATCACTTCATAATTATAATGGGGGAACATGATATGTATTTACACCATTATTCCTAGAAATAAATCCTACCATTACTACATCTTACATGGGAAACATAAATGCTTTAACCCAATTACCAGTTTCAATGCCTATATCAATTTAAACTATGGGTACACCTCCTCTTATCAAACTTCAAACCTTAATAATTAACATGTGCAAGATCTTGTTCAAACTATAAAAAAATTTCAAGCTAAGTTTAAAAATATTGAACAAATTTATATAAAATCACCTTATTCTTTTGATTCATAAGAGTTTTTGCATAACCCTCTTGCATCTAAAATATTTTTCCACCCTTTTTCAACTAGACCTAAGTTCACATTTTATGATGGCAAGGGTGATCCTAAACATCTTCAATCTTTCTATGTGGCATGCATTAATTATGCCTCTAATTAAAACTATTGACTACATTATTTATAAGGAGCCACACGGAATATTATATAAGGTGGTTCTATGACTTACCAATCTAATCAATAAAAAAATTCAAACATCTTGTAGATTATTTTTTGGCACACTTTTCTATAAACATTACTGAAAATTTTTCCTATGACTAAATTATTAAAATCAAACAAGGAAGCAATGAATATGTCTTAAGGTACAAGATAATGTTGGCTAAAATGACTAAGCCAATGGTAGATAAAGAACTTTAAGACATCTTCAAGAAAAGTTTGCTTTCCCCATTACATGAGCCTATTGTTTTCAAAAAGTTCAAATATTTTGATACTTATGTCATATTGTTTGTGATCATGAAATGAAACTTAACTCCTTGAATAAAATTAAGTATGTAGCAAACATACCGACTACATCAAATAACAAGTTCACTATCAAAAAAATCTATAAGGTGAAACCTAAAAAACCTAAAAATGAAAAAACTACTATTAGATAATATTTATTGATGATTAATTCACCATAGGGTAAATAAGTCTAATTTAGACTCTGTTATTTAGTTTTTAGTTTTTATTATACATGTGACCAATTTTGGGTTTATTATTTATTTATCATCCTATTTTTTAGGATGTTGGTTGGGTTATTACATTGCCTATATATTATTTATTGTATTATTTTATTTCTGGTTGAATAAATTATTAATTCAACTCTCATATTTGGTATTAGATTAGGAAGTTCAAATCTGTAAATACAAGGAGAGACCAACACAAGGTGGATATTTGAGGCATCCTCACTCTCTAAATTATAATTTTATTAAATATTAATAAATTGTATATCTCCTTTTAATAGGTAATATTAGGTTGTATAGTTAAGGGAATATTAATTAGAATTGAAGCTATTATTATTCTTGTATGCCATGCCTATCTATATACGACTTAAGTAAATTGGATATAAACATATGCTTTGGTGTATATTACTATATAACAATGTGGTGACAAATTCATATCAATTATAGCTCAGTGTGACTTATAAAATCCATTTTACAGGCATCCATCTATGCTCCTAGCTCCTCATAACAACATCTCAAGATGTTTACTATCTCGACTGTAAAAGAGCTAACTCAAATTTATTTTTCACCTTTGTAAGCACATTATAGCCTAAAATGATATTATATTATACCTCCTTGGAAGGCATGTTCATTCACTTGATATCTTATATAGGCTTTATGTTTATAAGATTTTGATAAGGTGTTGAATATTAAAGGTCGGTGGTCTTTATATTTTTTGTTTTAAGCCAAAAAAGTTTCATTTTAACAAATTCAAAATCAAGTTTGCTCATTATTATAATTGAGATGATATGCATGTAAAGTGGTTGCATTTTTTTTTTAAACTCTTAAACAAAAATGCATCACAAGTTCAAATCCCCTCTAAAAGTTTTAGTCAACATTTTCTATTACAATAGAAAAGACAAAAGTCAAAGAGAAAAAGGTATATTTTTTGCTCTTAAGCAAATTGGGAATAAAAAATTTGTTAAAAAAAACAAAATAAAAAAGGAGGGGATTTTCCTCTCTCTAAACATAATTTTATTTTACACATATTTTAATTCATATTTACAAAACATTGTTCAAATTATATTTTTGGAAAATACATTTGAAAAACACAAAATAGTGCATTTTGCACAATCACAACATTTAGTGTAAGTGATGCCTCTGACTCACATTTATGAACAAAGCCATTATGATTGAGTTACAACAGACATATCCTATTATAGATACAAAAATTACATATAGGCATTGTCCCTATAAATTTTTAGGAAGAAATAAGGTTAAACTTTTCATTATCCATCCTTCCATTACCTGTTCGATTCAATCGATGAGCATAAATATTGACAGGTGAAAATTCCATGTATATAAAGAAGTTACATCTACATATTTAGAATTACATATAAGTAGGTGATAATGATTGGGTGAACCTCTTCCATTACTATCTATGCACCACTTACTATTCTCTTTCATATATACTTACACTTTTTTCATGTACTACTGAGTATATAGAAAGGGTGAGCTTCTTACACATACCAAAGAGTATATAGGAAGAGTTCATATATATAAATGTTTAGTATATTAGTCTAAAATTATATAGAAAGGGATACTTTGATACCTAGAGTGATAAAGAACCAATCCATCACCTTTTGTTAAATTATACATAATGGCCAGAAATGGCAAAACATTCTTTTTGCTAGACTCACAACTTCTACTCGGTGATAATTATGATTCTTGGAAAACAAAAACTAGGGAACCTATAGATTTTGAGGATATTTGGGATGTTTTTAATGGCACACTCAATTGACATGCCTTTGATGCTGATCAAGATAAAGTAAACTAGAAGATAAATTTGATTATAATTTTTAGGATATTTTATGAGGTACAACCGCATAACCGTGAGGCTATAACATATAAGCAAACTTGGGATATGTTCTAAATAGTATATGAGGCCAAAAATAAAATAATAATTATCCATATATAGATTTAGTTTAATTCACTCAAATTGAATTCTAGTGAAAAAGTGGAAGATTTTCTAAGATGTGTTATAACCTTGAGAGTCGCGTTACAAGCATTAGGCGAGCAAGTGACATATACCTCTCTTGTACCCATTGTACTAAGAGTAAGTACACCCTCATATAGGATATTCATGAATATTTTTTATTTCATAGAATAGAAACCATCATTTGACAAGTTGGTGAATATGTTACAATAGGAAGAGTATATGCATGTAGAAGAAGAAGAATAAGAAGAGCATGTTATTACCTCTCATAAATAGAAATGAAAGAGATAAGTCAAGTATTTAAAAAAAAGAAAGGTCATCAAAAAAATCCACAAGGGAATAAACATTAAAAAAATTGCCTTATTTATGGAAAAAAGGCCATGACCTAAAGGATTATTGGTATAAATCATTCACACAAGTCTTGTCAAGAAAAAAAAAGTCCAATAACCATTAATCATCACATCCACAAAAGGGACAAGGTCAAAAAAAGAGTAATTAGAATAAGAAAACAAATAAAAAAGGAAACATTTTTTAACAAGACACCTACTATGATGAGTACTTCATTTATACCACATAGTCTCATGAAGAATCAACTTCATAAAGTTCTTTTTGGTATGTCATCTCTAGTGTAAATTGACACATGAATGGAAGACAATATTGGTACTACATTATTATAGATAGTATTTTTGAATTATATAACACCTCAGTCTTGTACACTTGGAAAATAAATATCATGGATGTATATACACATAATATATTCACACTTTTATTGATTATTGACACTTTGTATCTTATAAGAACCTATCAATTCTCAATCTCTCTGAGTGCATGCCTTAAGGGGTACACCAGGAAAGGGGTGGACATACCTTTGGTGATTTTTAATATTGTTGTTCTTTTTACCACTTGATATATACACTCTTACCTCCTAAAACCTTAAACCCTAAGCTTATTTCTCTCTTTCCTATCTATTCCTACCACTTTTCATGCTTTATCACTCAATTCTTACCTTGTTTCCCTTTTGCCCTGTTCAGTAAGCTAGGTTGACTTGGTCAACCTAGATTATTCTAGGGATACTTTGCTTTTCCTTATTGCTTTACATCCTAGCCATCCTAGCACAAACTTTAGGTATTAGCCTAATAATGTTCTAGGTTGACTTGGTCAACCTAGCATAGTTAACATGTTCGAAAGTCTTTAGGATGAGATACTGATATATATACAAGGTCAATCCTTGCCATTTCATAAGAGAGTTGAATCAAACAAAGAAGTGAGAATGAACATCTACTTATTGACCATTCTAATTGAAGGATAAAGCTTTAGGGTTCAATACTTTCTTTTGGAACTTTGAACATGTCTTGTGGATAAGTCTTTTGGATGCTTAGGTAGGTCATGTAGCATAGAGCTTATCTATCTTAGATATACTTAAAATCCACAATAATCTCTTGTGAAGCACCATTGGCCAAGGGATAGGTTGAGACTCGATAATTCATCTTCAAAGGTAAGTATTCCTAACTTTATTTCTCCTTTATTAGAGTAGATAGATAATGCAGTATGTATTCTTCTCTCCCATGTATTATGATTATGTATACATTGATGTGAGTATATGTCTCCTATACATGTTTATTTTAGTTATTATTTACTTGTTTTGTACTAACCCCTACTTTGTGTTGTAAGCTTTGGTGAGCACTAGATTAGTTTACTTTTCTTGTTATTATATTAGTTTACTGTCTTATTTATTATCATAAGTAAATATAGAAGCCATAGGAATATTTTAGGGTTATTGTCTGATTGTGTTAGACTGTAAGATTTGGAACCCTACTTGGCATGATGTGTTTTGATAGATGATATAAGTGATCCCCTAATCAGGTCTAGCAGATCCTCATATTGGTCATGCTTCCACTTAACAAGTTTGTGCCCCAATCAAAATTATAAGTATGATCTATCTTATCTGATCTAGGATTGATTCATGTGCACCATTTAATTTTAATTTCATACAATCTAGTGAACTCGATGTGAATCAAACCCTTATAGGGTTTCTTTCACTTATTTTATTCATTTTGTCATCTATTCTATTACATTTTTTGACTTGATAGCATGATTTTGTTTACCCAACTATTTTTCTCTATGTGTAGGAATATGTAACTAGATCAACCAGCTCAACCCATAATAGGTTTCTAGCACTTTGAAAACTTTTTGTTTAGCCTACTAGGTCAACCAAGTTAACCTAACACATTTCTAACCACTTTACAACAGGTTCCTAATCAGGATTCACAGTGTAGGTTCTAAATTCCACACTTCTAAATTTGTAGTCTAGTCAACTAGGTTGACCAACATGACTTAGAACATTTCTAGACATCCAACTTAGTCTACTAGGTTAACTAGGTCAACTTAGCACACTTTTTCATCTTTTGCAGTAGGTTCCTATCTCACTTGGTCGACCAACTCGACCTAGTGCTATAGATTGGACCAGTTCTCTCTAAGGTTATAGATCAATTATCTATTTTTTTTCATATCCAAAACACCAAGGTTAATTCTTATTTCTCTATTTCTACTTTTCTTTATATTTTTCTTTTAAAATTACAATTTGTGTATGTGTATAAATTAAATTATCTAATGTCAATTCAATTGACTATGTATTTCATTTCAGTATCTACTTTTCTAGACTAGCTATAGGCATATCTCATTTTATTTTTCATCTTTTTAGCAATCCTTTCTCCTTTCCTATCTTCTATGTTATGTCAACCAGCTTGACCCTACACTATCCCAGGCCATGCTTTCTACCTCTGTCAACTGCACTAGGTTGACTTGGTCAACCCACTAGTTTCTATAGCTCCTGTACACTGCACTAGGTCAACTAGGTCAACCTAACATATTTTTCAAGCCTTTACCCCTTTTTTTCAGCTTATACTCTCTATACTGGGTCAATCTATAGATCTTATCTAGCTTTATTATCCCTATTTTGCACTAGGTCGATTGGGTTGACCTAGCTTTATTTTTGTCACTTTTTGAATCCTTTGTTTCTCATCTTATTTTCCTTCCTTTTTCATCATGGATTTCCTACTGGGTGACAACATTGAATCTCAAATAGAAGCTATGATGGAATTCACCAATCCTCATAGGGTTTCCCATACACAAAGTAGATTTCCTTTTTCAAATGCTAGTAATGTCCATCTTGCAACTCACACAATGGACTATGGGTTCCCTCATGATACCTCTTTGCAACATAATCCTTCTATTCTCCTAAAAAATTAACTTGAGATAGAGTATGCTCCTGAAATGATTTTATTTATTAACTAATTTCCCCAACATAAAGGGAAGGATCCATCTACCATTTACAATCTCATGATTAGTGGTCAAGACAATGAACATCATTCACCACATTATACATTCTCAACTAAATTTTATAGTACTAATTTATTTGCTTCACAACCTCTCCCTTCAATCATGACCTCTTCTCATGATTATTCTTCTTCTTTCCTTTCTTCTACCTCCATGCCTAGTATCTCAACTACCATAGTTGTTTCTACATCTAGTGGACCTCTCTTAAGATCCACTATACTTAATCCTTCCACTAGTTCATTGTTTTCTACCCAAGGTACTCATGATTTTAATGTTTCTTCCTTTCTTCCATTCACTAGTCCATCTTTTTCTACACAAGCAAGCTTTACCACTAGTGCATCTCATTCTCATCGTTCATCTCAAGCTCTGAACAACACCAATAGAGGTACCCAATCCACTAATACCAAAACTAACTCTTCAAATAATGCTATTCAAACTCACTAAATTCTATTGTAAACTCTCAATCAAATGAATGCTTTCCAAGCCCATAACATAAATCAAATGATGAGAATGCAAAATCATCTTCTTTATCTTCAAATTCAACCACAACCAATGGCTTGGGGCACACATAACCAAAGTGTTCATCCCCTTCCTCTTCAAGATTCTTAAGGTAGTCTTATTCCTCAACCTCCTTTAATCAATAAAACTATCAAGAATCTACAAAATGAACCTCTCACTACTCAAATTGATAACATTGATATAGGAGGTATAACACCTACAATATTTTATAATGGATCAATTGATCCTTCTCTTTATCTTAAAATTTTTTGGAATCTTTATATGGATTAGGTTAAATTAAACAACTTTGCTATTACTAGTTTGGAGGATTTAGTGAATTATTTAGTTCAAGAATTACAAATTAGTGTTCTTCCTAAAAACACTTTGGCCCATTTCATCAATTGCAAGCAAAGCAAAAATGAAACCACCCAAGCATTTTTTGAATGATGGAATAATTTATCAAACAAATGTGAACATAACATGGCCAATGATAATATTTTTCATCTCTTTATAAATTCACTTTATCCCAAATTACAATATCAAGTCCGTACCCTTTCTCCATGTAATTTGGAAGAAGCTATTGATCAAGCTAAATGACAAGATTTCCTTATGCATCAATTCAAACCACCCTAACCTTCCATGGGTTCTCTTATATCAATTAAAAACAAAAACCACAATGTTACCTGTGATGGTGTTTCTGATTCATATGATACCATTCACCATGTTCAATCTATTGTTCTTACCCCTTCTTTAGAACCAACTTCCTCTTCTCAATAATTTACCAACCCTCATTTATCAATAAATAACATTAATGTTCATAAACCTCTTTCCTTAGCTGAATTGCTTAAACATCTACCTAGGCCTCTTCCTTACAAAATTGACCCTATTCATCCTATGAAAACTTAGTATGATTTTAGCAAGTTTTGTTGATTTAATTCTAGTTGGGGCCATCCTCATCAGACCTATAGACAAATTTTTAATTTATCTATGGAGTTTCTTCTTGGACATAATTTTTAGTATGATTCTATCACGTGCCAACGTCAACAAGCTCATGAGCATGTGTTCAAAGAATACAAAAATCATGATAAAGCTCAAGCCTTTAATCAAGAAAATGCTCATTTATATATTTATAAGGATCCTTTACCTAATCATTAACCAATTCAAGAAACCCAAGGCAAGCCCATATCTTCCACCAATAATGTAAAAAGTCATGTAAAACCAATTTTTGAAGAAAATGTGGTAAACATGAATAATTTTGTGAAGAGTGGTGGCTTTCATTGATTCTCAACTTATTTACACCCTACCTCCTTCTCAAGCATACCATGTTATCCCATATTCTTCTCCAACTCATTTAAATGAGTTGGGGTAAGAAGATCTTATAATCTTTGATGAGGATCCAACTTATGATTCTCCTTTGGATAACACATCCCATTCTATTTCTACCACTCTTCCATCATCTTCTCCTTCTAATGTTAATCAACCTTCTATTAACACCTATTCTACTCCTCAAGATAAATTTGAACCTATTATTTCACCATCTCAACATGATTTTCAACCTGATTGTAAACCTTCTCATTCTTATCAATAAAAATTTCAATGTTCTTCAGCTCCTCCCTCCAAAGACCTTAACCATTATGTGCCTATATCTAATAGTATTCTCATGGGTTATGATGAGTGGGTTACCATTATGGATATCACTAATCTCCCTTATCAAATTACATTTCTTTAACTCATGAGGACATCTCTCCATCATCAGAACCATCTTATGAAACTATTATTTGAGATGAATGTCCCTTGTCCTCCCTTAGCAAGATGAGACAACCTTATCTGGTTATGAGGATAGTATCTTGAAATAATGAGAAGAGATTTCCATAAATGTTGATGAAAATATCAAAACTTATCTTTCATTAAAATTTCCCATCACATTATGATTCCCAATGAGATTCTACTTCATACAGATGATCCTCCCCTATTTATTAGCATCCAAATTGGTGATATCCAAGTTAAGCATGATTTGGTTGACAATGGTTATGGCACTTATGTTGCTTCTCTTGATTTCATTAAAACTCTTAGATATTTTGAATGCAATATTAATTCCACATGTAGCACCTACTAAGGATATGATAGAAGGCAAATACCTCCTCTTGGGTGTGTGTGGCTTCCCATTACTATCCCACCTATCACCATTCATGTGAAGGTGATGATCTTTAACTTTTCTCTATATTATAACGTCTTGCTTGGTAGGACATGGACTCATTGTATGTGAGTTATCACTTCTTCCACATACCAATGCATTAAATTCCCTCATAATGGAGCCATTTATAGGATTTAAGGAGATACTAACCCTTATAATTTTGAATAATTCTAAGATCGTGGTGTCTTTAATATTCCTACTCTTGAGCCTTTACCTAGCATTCCATTTTGTGAGTTGCAACATCTAAATTTTCGTATCAACTCAACTAGAGGATATAATGGACATCCCAAGCTTATTCATCCCAAACTTTTAGACTCTAATGACAATGATCTTGATAAGATTAATTTCAAGATCAAAACTTCTAATCTCATGCCTCATCTCATCTCGCAACTTCTTGACTATTTACAACCTCATTATCACAAACCTCCTTGTGATGAAATTCTTGTAGTCTTATCTAAGACTCATAATTATATTCACCATGCTTATTTTGATGACAAAGTTATTATAACTTATGTCATTGATATTCATTCACCTGATTATGCTAATGGCTATTCCTTAGATGATCCTTTGTTAGGTGGTTTTGTCCAAGCCTATGATGTCAATATTGTGTGTTATCATTCTTCTTTACATGAGTTTTTTCATGCATCCTCTCATGTTCCAACTTTTTTAGTTCTTGATTCTTGTATTTTTCCTCTTTATCATAGAGTAGATATGGCACTGACACCTCTAGTTTCTGAGGATCCCCATAGGAATATGCTTATGGATCATGCTATGACTAGCCCTTACTATTTTTCTAGGTTCCCTAATTCTTGTCATTGGTTTACTCTTGAGGTTACTGCTACCTTTCTTAGACCTTCTATTGATCCTACTCCTCCCATAGTGGAACCTATGTTAAAACCATTCTTCCATTGTTGGTGAACCTACTCTTGCTTCTTTCATTAGTTCTCTTCTCATTAAGACTAGCTCTATTCCTTCTCCATCACCGCCTCCTCTTGGTGATGGTTAACTTATTTTTCCTAAGATGGATCTTTTGCCCACCAAATGGGGTGATGAGTCATTTCTCTCTTCATCCACACTTATTGCACCTTTTCTCATGAGTTTTCCTCTTAAGCATACTCATAAGCATATCTATTGCTTTCATGGGAAAGATACTCATTCTTCTACCAATTTTCATAAGTTGAGACAATATATTGATACCTTGCATCCTTATTCCCTATCCATAGACACTACCATACCTCCTCCCAAGATTCTTCCAAAATATATACCTAAGTGTGGTGAGAGGTATTGTATATGGCACTAATGTAGCATACATAATACTGATCATTGTTGTATCCTTCAGTAGTATCTTAAGTATCATCTTATAGCTATCCTTGGACCAACTTCTATTCCTCCCATAGGTTGTTCTCACAAGAAGGTTCCCCCTTCTTATCCCATAGTTACACTTCATGTGGTTCCTTCTCCATCAGTGACTCCTCCTCCTATAGATCCTATTCCCACACATTTTTTTGATCATCCTTTGCCCAATTTCCCTCCTCAAATTCATCTAATGAGTATTCCTATTTTTCAATTGAGGAGATTAGAGAATAAGTATTTGCCTTGTATTTCGTAAAGATTGATGACACCTTAGTAGCAGTTTGTATCTAGATTCATAGGGATTTATCTGACATCTTAGATAATGTGTGTGGATAGATTTACCAGTACTTATGAGCACATGCATGGTAATTTTACATTTATATTTAGATTAGATGTGTAGTCCTTTTTATTTATTTTTATATATCTAATTATATCATTTGACATTGTGTCAAATTCTTGCTTATCTTATGTCATTATCTTCTTTGTTGTAATATATTTCTTGTTAATTTTATATTTTATCTTTTTTACATATGTTTATTTTTCCTTATCATTGCTTTATATTTCTCTTTTCTTCTTGTTGCATCCCTTAGATATTTATTTTGTGATTTGATTTATAAGACCACAGATATTACCTGATAGATCCTCACAAAATCACCATATTTAGTTTGTTATTGCCTTGTATCTTCATGATTGTTTGTTTTCTTATCCTTGATTTTCATAGATAATTGTCATGGTGACTTGGTTATATTTACCCTATTACCTTTGGTTATTTTCTCTCTTTACCATGTGATCAGTTAGTAAAAAGTCTTTCTCATTGCTATTTCCTTTTACCGGTCCACCTTTTGATCTCCCTTTTCCTTTCTTCCTTTTTCTGCAAACCAAGCATATACACTATTGATATTTGAGATCACATATTTGTTCATTGTCAAGCCTAAGTGTCCTAGTCAGTCTTTTGTCTTTGGTTACTTAGCTTCCTTTAGCCTTAGCCTACATCTCATTCATGTGTATCACTATCTCTCTCTTGCTTGGTCATTCCAAATCCATATGGAGGAGGAATCTAAAAAAAAATCCTTTAAAAGAAAGTTAAAATCCAAATAATTTAAACAAAAGGCAATGATATCAAAAGGAAATAATATTCAATATTACTAAAAGTCTAATCACACTAAAAGATGTGATACAAGCACATCTCCTATCTCCAATCAAATCTCAAACTCCAAAATCAGCTTCACATAGAGCCAAAGTCCTTTGGGGTGTGGTAGGCCAGTAGATTAGAATAGGGGAATTAAAAAAATCTTCTATTGCTACCTACTTTCTCATGTAAGTACCTAATATTTGTAGTAAAAAAATAACTCTATAAGGGGTCTTGAGGAATAGGGAACACAATATGGGTAGGTAGGTCCATTTTACTTTTCATTGTACCAATCTACCTTCATGAGATAATCTTAGTAGCACACTTATCTACCTACAAAGCTTTATGTCTATAGGGAAGAGGTTTCCTTTGTACATAGAAAAACACTAGTCACTTAGTGTCTTTTCATGTTCTTAGTATGCCTCTTATCTCCTAAATTATGCTCTTAATATGCCTAAGTATTTAATTTTTACACTCCCTTTTTCATCCCCTTTCCTCGTATTTCTTCTTGAGAAATATTGTCTTGCTTTCTAATCACACCCCTTGGGTTTTTATTTTGAGTTGTAGCATAAGACCATGGATAGGAGCCAATAATTCCTCACAAAATTGCCAATCCCTTTTTCATTTCAATCCAATATTATTATTTTGCTTACCAATGCTATTTTGGCATCCTTTTGGGTTTTTCATTTATGAGTGTTTTATCCTATTTCCCTTATTCCCCATGTACTTGGTTGTTCATGCTTATTCCACCCCATGTGGTGTTCCCTTTGTTGAGTTATAATGTAAGACCATGGATAGGAATCGACCCTCCTCACAAATTTTTCCAACAATCAAGTCACCATCAAATTACATGTGTCAAGTTTGAGATAAGATTCAATTGATTATGAAGTTACACGTCATTTGACATGCTTCCCAGCTTGAAATAGTATGTTTTATGCTTACTTAATTTTTATTTCACCTCTTATTTTCTTATTTTTTGAGTGCATGTAAGATTTCAACCATTATTTGAATTTTTTCATACTTCCCAGCTTGAATTAGTGTGATAAATTTATGACCAAATTTTCATTGACTTTTCATTTGTTTTTCTTACCTTGTGTGACCTTATGCATACCTTCCATTTTATTACTTTGTTTTTAATACTTCCCAACATGATATAGTATGATTTTAATTGTTTTAATTTGGTGTAAAAATATTTCATATTTGGTTTGAAAATAAATCCCTTTTTTACCATCTTGTTTTCCATTTCTTGGTTCTTTATATTTATTCATTTTTCATGTTATCACACATTTCCTAACTTGAATTAGTGTGTAGTGAATTTTTGATTGATTATATTTTTCCAAGTCTTTTTGCCTATTTATTTTTAACCATGCATGTGTTTCTAATAATACTAGAAAATAAACCACATCACATATATTTCCTATAACATATACAACAAAACTAAATACATGTGCTAGAATGAAATATATCCAAAGCATCCACATACACAACTAGCATAACGATAACAATATATCCATAATGAATACATACAAAATAACATTAGTAATCCAAAATGATACATAATTTATATATATATATATATATATATATATATATATATATATCATAAGTTTGATACAACATATACAATCATAAATAATTCTCTAGCTCTAGGGCTAGGCTCCATCCTATTTATCTTGTGGCCTAGCCACACTGCATGTTAAGGCCTTAGTCTGAATCCTAAAAAAAATACATTGTAATGAGGTATTCTAAGTTCTTAATCCCTCTACCTATCCCTATAGACATGTTATTTACACTTGTGCCTATACCAACTTAGTCTAAGTTACTATATGTGCCTATGTCAGTTACATCTACATTGTTGTATATGCCTACATCATCTTTGTCACTATCTCTAGATGCAAAACTTTCTCATTGAATAGGGCCTACCAAGCCTACCTCTCTCCCACATCCATCTCTACTAGTGGTTTTGCCCTCTCTTTCTACATCTATATTTGCCTCATAGCCTCTCCTACTAGTCAAAACTAGCTCACCTGAGTTGGGGTAGATGGTACACTCAAATGTTCTAATGTCATGGGGTCATATGGATGTAGAGTCTCATATAGGATGTCATGAACTTATCCCCTAACAAAGGACCCCCATATCTCCTATTAAACCTTAGGTATGCCTACAAAATTACACCAGATGGATATTAGATCACTATCATATATCTATTCTTAAGCAATAAATTAGATGGATATTAGGGAATGTTCTTAAGAAATAAATTAATGATATTTTTATTACCTATTTGTGTCTTAGATACTATGGTATAATCATCTATGTGACTACCTAGCACAATCTCCCCATTTGCACAACCTCCTAGTACCTCCTCTGTAGGTTTCCTCCTCAACTCAAACTCAATTGTCATGGCTCATGTCTATCTCAGCGTATGCCTAAGTGGTCTCTCACTCATCTATGTCTCCTCCAGCTCCTCTATTGACTCACCATAGATGATGATGGTCTCTGATCTCTCTTCTTACCTCCATTGATGTCATGTCCTTGGTGGTTTTAGTTCATCTTCTATAGAGATGGTGGTGGTACATCTAGTATCACTACCTCCACCTCCTCCTCCTACTCTATCCCTCATCTTGTCTGACTAGTCCATGGTCACTCTTGGCATGGTTGTAGTGTTATTATCACTATCAATGGTCTAAATCCCCTATTCCATTATAATTCCTTCAAATTTTGAGTCCACTAATCAAGTATGAGTATTAATGTTGTTGGATGAGGTAAACCCATCTATCATGGAAATTATGCTACCAGATGTGTCTTTCTCTACCACGTATAGTGTTTTATCACCTCTTTCCTCTCTAACACTAGTCTAAATATGTACCATCTCTCCCAATTAGTCGTTATCTACTCATATGGTCACCATACTATGTTGGTGCATCTCACCATCTATAGTGCTAACACGTGGGGTAAAACTTGCACTACCTAGTCCTCTTTCCATCTCCTCACTTGAGGTTACCTATCATCGACTACATGGGGTAACCTAGTTGATCAATACATAGGAAATATCTAATATATCCATCCTTTCAATATTATGATTGGTCCCATAGTCTTCTTCCCTCTAACCAATATCGCATATAGATCATGCATGAGCTGGACCATATGGTAGAGCCTAGATCATATAACACTCCCTCCTCTAGCATCATCTTGATTGAGGTTATCATATATAGTGGTACCTTAACATTTAACTTGTGACATGATATATCACAAGGGCTATCAATTCCTTTCAAATATCTAATTTTTTTGACATATAGACATCATCCATGCTCACTCTCTACCTCACTAATATCATCTGTGAGCCTATATCCCACATGGTTAAGGCTCTTCTCTCCTATTCCCTATCTAGTATCCTTGTGGTCACTAGTGATCCTACCATAGGTAACCTAAGGATGGCATGGACATCCTCTAGTGTGATAGCCACCTCTATCACATCCCCATCCACCTCCCATTTAAAGGTGTTAGTTAGTCATTCTCAACAACTAAGGAACATGACTAATAGGTTTTCACTCAGGGATATCCTACACATATTTTATACACCTCATAGACCTATGGATATCAATCTATCTCTATCTCTATATATCAATCTCTCCAACAAGTCTAGTAGCTAAGAGACATCCATCAATCTCTAGAACCATCATCATCATCTCTATAATCAATAAATAACAAAGGATGTATTAGTTCCTCCATGTCATGTATAATCACAATACATTATTTATAAATTCTATATTTAATCATAAACAAGTATAATTTATTAATTTTTATCTATTTTAGCTTATTTTGGTCCCCCTTGCCCTTCTATGGTCATTTTGGTCCATTTTAGCTCTCTTTCAACTTTCTACATGTTGTCTATGTTTTTTCTAATTCCCTGGTCAACCTAGTTTGACAAAAAAAATTCCTATTTTTATCTTATTTTTTTCCACATTTCTTATTTTCCTTTTTATCCTCCTTTCTCTAGTGCTAAGTTTCTATTTTGGCCCTTACAGACCAACTAGATACCCTGCACTAGGTTTTTGGTTTCAAGATGTGCTAGGTTGACCTATACCCTCTAGGTCAACCATATGGATTTTACCTTGATTTACTCTACTAGGTCGACTTGGTCGACCTAGTACATTTAGTGTGTCGACCTAACACATTTTACCAAAAACTTGCCTTTTTTGGCTTTTCCCTAATTCTTTCCAACCCATTTCCTGTCTTCCTATTTCCCTCCCTTAGAATCTATTTTTTTTCATTTTTATCATATATAAATGCTTAAAATTAAATTTTATCAAAATTCACTTAATTCATTTCAAATTTTAAAATATAGTTTGAGATTTTTAGATGCATACCTGTAGTGCACTCGCTCTCGCTCCTAGAGTTCCCTCTCATCTAGCATGTCATTCCCTCACCATTCTAGATTTTTTTATCTCTAGATCTCTTTTTTTGTTCTCTTACCATGCAAAATAACAAAATGAATTCTCTTTTCCATATTTAAAACTACCTTTTAGCCATTCAAATTCTTCATTTATTTTCCTTCATATTCCTTTTTTTTCTCATATCATTATTTATATTCATCTATTTTTCAAACCATAAAATGTGTTAGATTCATGATGACATAGAGATTCTTTTCCACTATTATATGCCTATATTCTAATTTTTTTGATTTTTGGCTATTTTTGCACTAACTTCTACAGGTTCACCTAGTGTGCTTTACATTAGACACCTTCACTTTATTTTAGTCTTCTTCTTTGGCATAAGACCAATTTAAGGTATGTGTTTTTCAATTATATCCTTTCATTTATCTTATTTACTTCTTACTACACTTTACTTAACATCAATGTTATGTGTCATCATGTTCTATACTAAAGCACCATCCCATGTTACACTTACATGACATGTGATGAGCTTCGATTGGGGCATATGTATACACATAATATTTTCACACTTTTATTGATTAATGACACTTAATATATTATAGGAACCTACTGAGTCTCAATCTCTTTGAGTGCATGCCTTAAGGGGTGCACCATGAAAGGGGTGGGTAGACATTGGGTGCTTTGTAAGATTGTGATATCTACACTCTTACCTACTAAAACTTTGAACCCTAAGCTTATTTATCTATTTCCTATATATTCCCATCATTTATCATGCTTTATCCCTCATTTATTACTTTATTTAACTTTTGACCTATTTAGTAAGCTAGGTCAACTTGGTTAACTTAGCTTATTCTAGGGATACTTTGCCTTTCCTTATTTCTTTGTATCTTGGCTGACCTAACACAAAATTTAGGCATTATCCCAATAATGTGATAGGTCAACCCAATCGATCTAGCAAAACTAACATGTCTAAAAGTCTTTAGGGTGAGATACTATTTTATATACAAGGTCATTCCTTACCATTTCATAAGAGAGTTGAATTAAGTGAATAAGTGCAATTAAACATCTACTTATTGACCATTATACTTGAGGAATAAAGCTTTAGGGTTCAATAATTTATTTTATATCTATGATCTTATCTTTTGGAGAAGTCTTTTAGATTCCTAGGTAGGTCATGTAGCCTGGATATGATTTATCTAAGTTGTCCTTACAAGCCACAACAATCTCTTGTGAAGCACCATTGGCCAAGGGAGAGGTTGAGACTTGGTAGGTTCATCTTCAAAAATATGTATTCCTAACTTTATTTCTCCTTTGTAAGAGTAGATAGATAATGCAATACATATTATTCTCTCCCATGCATTATGATTTCGTATACATTGACATGAATATATGCCTCTTATAAATGTTTAGTTTAGTTTTTATTTAATTTTTTTGTTATAACCCCTACTTTGTGCCATAAGATTTAGTGAGCACTATATTAGTTTACTTTTCTTGTTATTAGATTAGTTTACTTTCTTCTTTATTATCATAAGTGAATATAGAAACCATAGGACTCTTTTAGGGTTGTTGTGTGATTGTGTTAGACTGTAGGCTTTGGAACCTTGCCTAGCATGATGTGTTATGATAGATGATACAAGTTATCCCCTAATCAAGTCTAACAAATCCTCATATTGTTCATGCTCTCACTTAACAAGTGTGTTCCCTAATCTAAAGTGTAGGTGTGATCTACCTTATCTGATCTAGGATTGATTCATGTGCACCAAGCAATTCTAATTATAAATAGGATGTACCTTCAACTTATATACCTTTTTCACTACAAAAATTCTCACATACACTATCTCTTTGTGCATAATTTCTTATCTCTTAGTTTGACCAATGTTATTCTAATGACTCAAACCTTTATTATGCCTATAATGTTATAAACTTGCTTATCTTCCATATTTGCAATTTATGAACCTACACCTATATTCTAACTTCCTGAACACTTGTGTCCTAGTCAGACAAACATACATAAATGCAAGTGTTTAGTACCCTAAATTCATCTAATTTGAAAAAAAAACATATTATTATGGTCAACATATGTGCTTTAATGAAATATATTCTCCAAAGGGATTGATATATGTTCAAGCACCAATATATGACAAGTACACTTCTACATGATAAAACCCATGAAAACTAGTTTTTTGCTATGTGCTTCGAGTGAGTGCACAAGAACTCTAAGTCTTGCATGAAATGCTAGTGCACTAGCTTGTTGGGTATTAGTCACTTCAACATGAACCTAGGGAAAGGTCTATATATAAAATTAACCTAACATTTTGATTCTATTATTAGAACCCATAGCACTTATTACATGATGGTGGAAAATGATCGAGCAATTATCTATCAAAAACATTGAATGATGGTTTACTAGTGTCAAAGATAAATTTGAAGTTTTATGTCTTAAACTAGGGGTTTCTATGTATGTGTGGGTAGAACAAAATATCTATAGTTTCTTGTATGAAACTTTATTTGTGGAAGTTCCTATTCATTTGCATGCTTAGATCATAACTTATGCTCAATACCATTCAAGAAATCATGGATGGAAGACAACATGGATAATAAAATTTTAGATGAATTTATCACACTTGGGAGTACCATGGACATGAGATGTTGATATCTAGTGGAGAGAGGTGTTAAATAGTTACATCTTGGAGTACTCCATGTCAACATATTTTTGCCTAGAAGAAGCTAAGTTCTAGTTTCTCTGAGAACCACATGGTCAGTATCTTAGAGATTTCCCACTAGAGGTGAATAATTTATTTGTTGACTCTAGACTTGAATTTTTTCCTATGGAAGGATAAGCTCTCCCTTTCATGAGAAAAATAGTTGGTAGTGGAATGTAGTGGTGTTTGTGAAGGATGTTTGGTTCAACATGGTATCCAATTAGTGGTAATTTTTGAAGTGAAAATATGATGAAGGATTATAGGTGGAGGTGACATAAGAATTCGATGGGAGGACTCAAGAAGTGCTATCAGGATCTATAGGGAAGCAGAAGAGCACAAGGACTCTCCAAATTTTGAACCACAACCATTGTCAACTTTAGTGTATGTGGGAGAAACAAGCCAAGTAGTGGAGAATGAAGAACCAAACTTGAACCAACTCAATTCCCAAACCATAGTGTGAGTCCATGATTTTGAGCTAGATGAACTAATTATACACAAATAGGATACAAATAACATAGAATTAGAAACTGATGCTATAAGAGAACCTTTAGTCGAGCAAGATTTAGACATTAGTAGATTGACTTTCTCTTTTCCTTTAAAAGACACATTCATGGCACAACTTGGTATTCTTAGTGGACCCAACATCATTAGTGGGAAAATTACTAGCCTGAATATAGTGAATCAACCTACCCTAATTCCCAACATATTGTGTGTTTATGATGTAGCTAGAGGCATGGGAGGTGGATTAGGTGTTGGTTAATCTAGTTGATTAAGAGGCAGTGTAGGATGAAGTGATGGAATTTACCCTAAGGAATATGAGGACTTGGATGTTATCAATAGCCACTATTACAAACACCTCAACCATCCATCATGTATTATGAAATGATGCTTCATTTTTTATAATATCAAGGTGTAGAGAATGATGTTGAACATGTTCACAAGTGTGAATTTATCTAGAGAGTGTGTGGCATAACCTATTGTGAATGAAGAACCACATAATTTAAAACCACACTCCAAGAATGAGCACACAAATGATATAAGAAATATGATCCTCAATAAGTATTAGTTGATTATGACCATCTTAAGGTAATATTACTCCATGAATATGATATTCTAAAGTTTAAGTAACAAATCATTGCTGTGATAAAAGATATTAAACAAAAGATAACTAAGAGAGTGAGAAAGTATGATCCATGATTCAAGGCACATTTAAGCTTTCATTCAAGATCAATGCTTATCAACATTCTCAGTGGTTCATGGGAGGTTTGTTGCTCCCCTTTAGATGAACATTATCTTAGAGAACCTTTACCAACTTTTGTGAGGCCTTGGAGTTGTTGTCTATGCCAAAGCTGTTGGGAGCATTGATACATGAATTAACAATTTTATAGAGGCTCAAATCATTGCAATGGCATCCCAAGTATTAAATATAACTACACACAATGCTCATGACACTTGTAGTGGCCTATGGTCTACCAATTATGAGTTTGAGGGCCATAATAGAAATAAGTGTCCTCATAAAGCTATATGCATTGTACTGAAGTAGTCATGTGAGATTTTCCAAGATGAACATGATGTTCAAGCTTTGTCATTTATTGTAATGGGATACGCAGTCAAAAGTGTCCACTTAATGTAAGATATGTGATGCATATACCCATGACACCAATGATTATCATCTCATTAGTGATATTCATGAGGTGCATGTGCATGGTCCACATTAGGCTTATGTTTCAAATAATCAAGATAATGATGGTTATCATCAGTGAGGCTAGGGTCAAGGAAGAGGAGGTGGATGCTTTCCACCATGTATGTCTTACAAATATAGTTTTTTGTATCACTACCAATAAGAGTTCCCAGTCTATCGAATATGTGCTTTTTATAAAAATGTGCACCATTTGGAGGAATGAACTAATTTATACATGGCCTTAAAAAAATAAAGAAATGAGAAGGGTGCCGATATGATATTCATTAAGAAGACACACTAGAAATTGTGCCCTATCACTCCAACATGCCAAGAAGTTAATATTATAACATACAATGGTAGATATTCCTAGTCTACATCCACTCCACCTATTGAAAAGTTACACCATGAAGAGCCTCATACAACTAGGTATCCTGATGCTCAAGAATAAAAATAAGTGTTCCAAGACAATATGAATTTGTTAAGGGAATTTCAAGGTGAGATATAATTTCTTAAAGACTACGATGTTGCTCAATGTGATGATATGAATAAGGACATAAATCATCAAGATGTAGTGCGAGATGATTTCTAAGATCTTTGAAAGAATCTATTGGATGATGATATTATACCCTTGTTATGTAACTAGATTAAACACCATACACCAAGGCCTACTAAATATATTCAATTAAACCATTCTTGATAATAAGATACTCCCATTCCCCCTAGTCTATAAGAGGACAAAGAAATATTGGTGAATGCTGCCATTAACGGATGGGTGATCTAGGACATTCTAGTCGATACTAGCACTGAGGTTAATGTCTTCATAGCAAAAGATGGCTAGCCTAACCTTACAACCTTCACCCCATGTATTGTTCATGGCTAATAAGACTAATGACTTATAGATTTGAATTATTAAAAATTCCACTTTAGATATCCTCGAGGTTCCTTTCAAAGATGACTTTAAAGTTTTAGAATCAGCTAAGGCTGATGACTTCCTAGCCTTATTGGGTCGTCCTTAGTTTTATGCTAACAATGCTAATTTAATCTTCAAGAAGAAATGTATCATATTTAAAAATAATGATCAATGCATCATCATCCCATTATACCAAACACATGGGCCCTCATATGTTAAACCTATTAGCACTAATGAGGATATTAATCACATATACAATTTTATAGTTTGAGGTAGTGAATGTCATGATCCCACCCTTGATGGCATCTTATAACAGATGGATACATAATCCCTCTCTAATACCACTAGTAATGCCTATGATTGTTAGGTGAAAGGTGACTATGACCTTATTGGGAGAGTTTTTGGTGTCATTAATAGTCATGAAAACACTAGATGTAAGTATCATAAGTTACATAAGTTTGTTCATCTTATCACTGGGTACATCATGCACATACCAATTATGGCTATGCCACTTAAAAGGCAAGATGAAGCTATACTATTCCATAGGTAAATGGAAGTGCATGAATTTGTTTAAAAATTTGAGTCATATGTTATTGTTGTTGATCACATGTGATCACTTGCTCACATTATTGGTCGCATAGTGGCAAGGTGGTGGTGAACTCATCATGAGCATCTTCTTCATTGGCATCATGTATGTTTTAACTTATATCATAGATTTCATCATGATAACCACATACATGGTATCAAATATAGTGATATTTGAGCATTGGATCCTCACTTGGAGGCATATGGGGTGATGTGGTTGGTTGATGAAACTTTCTTACCAAAATATCTATGGGTTCATGTATTTTATGGAACTTTATGCTCTAGGGCCAAATTTTGGTATGTTCATGAGGAGTGATATATAGGTACCTATTTTTGGCATCTTCTTAAGGATAATATGGTTTTGACATTATCCTATTCATCCCCAAGGATGGATTTATGCCTTATATTTTAAGCAATGTATCAAACAATCATCAATGATCCCAACCCCATTACAGACCAGATATGAAACATACATGGTGTGCTGGAAGAAGGATTGACCATTTTCAATGAGCTTATTGATAAATAATCTTCTTCTACACCATAATCTATAATCAAACATGCATTCTAATAATAAATTCAAAAAGGTAAGAAAAAGGTTGTGTTCCAAGTTGATGAAGGTACAGGATCTGCCCCACTTGACCCATAGACTAATCATTTAGATATACACATAAAGTATGACACTAGAATTGTTCTTGAAATAATTTTAAATACAAAACACCTATACTTAGAACCACTTCAAACCATAAAATGAAACATTAGCATGGAGGATGCATAAAAGATGGTTACTATGGGAAATTACTGGTCAAATACTAAAATCTCCAAAGTCTTTGAGCTATTGAAGGAATACTAAGATGTTTTACCAATAAATTATACTGAGATGAAGGGTGTTCACTCATATTTGGGTAAAATGAATATAAAATTGGTCAATGGTGCTCACTTAGTCAAGAAACAACCTTATCGAATGAATCCTAATTTGCTTGCATAGGTTAAATAATAAATTGATGGTATGTTGCATGCAAGATTCATTACTCCTATCGATGAGTCTAAGTGGGTCAAACCTATGGTGATAAGCATTAAAAAGTATGCTCACATTAGGACTTGTGAATATTACATGTTACTTAACATATCTTATGTAACTAAACCTTTCCTAACACCTTTCACCAAAGAAATCCTCTAAGTTGTCATTAGGTGTGAAATTTATACCTTCATAGATGGTTTCTATGGGTACCATCAAGTTTAAATCATAGAGGAGGATAGGAAAAAGACTACATTTTCCATAAAGTGGGGGTATTTTGAATATATTGTCATGTCATTTGGGTTAAATAATTCCCCCAATATATTCTCTAGAATAACTATTGAGGACTTTAAGGACTTTATCCATAAGTTCCTTCAGGTTTATTTGGATGATTGGATAGTATAAAACCTAGTAAAAGACCACTATTTCAATCTATGGATTATACTTGAGCACTATAGGACACTTCAAATTCATCTCAACTTGAAGAAGTTTCTTATTTCTACTCTATTCAATGTTTTCTTTGGTTACATTATTTTTGATGATGAACTTCTATGGACCCTACCAAGATTGTTGTCATCCTTTGTCTACCAACACCAACTACCTAATGAGAAATTCATGCCTTTCTAGGTCATACTAGGTATTATAAGAAATTTATCTAGGTATATGTAATTATTGTAATGCCTTTAGAGGAGCTCCTAAAACATGATGAAAATTTCATTTGGACTTGCTCATACCAAAAATCTTTTATAGAATTAAAGGACAAATTTATCACTACACTGGTTATCTAATTCCTCAACTAGACTAAACCATTCCATGTCCATGTTAATTCTTTTGAAATTATAGTCTGTGCAATACTTACTTAGCCTAGTAAGGGTAATATAGATCACCCTATTTAATTTATATGTAGAAATCTTACTCCATCCAAAATTAACTATACCACCATGAAGCATAAGGCACTCTCTATGGTCTAAGCTCTTCAAAAGTTATGACAATATCTATTAGAAACCCCTTTTATTTTCTTCACAGACCATGAAGAATTGAAGTATTTAGTTAAAAAACCCACTTTGTATGGTCATATTTTTTATTAAATCATGTTATTTCAAGAGTTATAATTCCCTATCATGGTAAAGCTTGGTAAGGCCAATTGTGGTCCTGACCATATCTCAAGAATTGATTCTGGTGAACTAACCTGTGCCATTGAGGATGAACTATCTAAAATGTAGTGTTTCAAATATTGCATGTTATTGAGGATTTAGAGGACATAATAGCCTTTTCAACTAGTAGATTATATCTATCTCATTTAATCATTCCATCCAAGAAGTAACTCACCATTCACACTACTTTATTCTAGCTCATTAGAGGAGACCTATATAAGTTTGGTTGAGATTAAGTAATTTTATGATGCATCATGAAACTCAAGTTTATTGATGTGATCCAAAAAGTTCATGAAGGTATTATTGAAGGACATTATACTAGAGAAGTTGCTATGCACAAAATTCTGCTAGCTAGTTTATGGTGGTCTTCACTTTTTAAAGATGTAAATCTTTATGCATGTCAATTTGAAATTTTATAATACATGAGGAAGCCTAATCAGTAGGATGTAATGCCACTTTATATTATTCTATCATATGAAACTTTTGATAAATGGGCCATTGACTTTGTTGGCCCCATCAACCCAATAATATGGCATACTGGTTCATGCTATGTTATCACTGTAACTAATTATCTTAACTATTGGGATGAAGCTATGAAAAAATGAGATTGTATTATGGCCATTAAAATGTACTTATATGGGAATATATTATTACAAGGTTTAGTTATCCATTGAGTTTTACTATTAACCATTCTACTCACTTCCTCAATGAGACTATCTGAGTACTATTGGTTGAATTAATGATTGCTCACCACAAGACCACACCATATCATCCCTAGGTAAATGGCACTACTGAGGCATTAAAAAAAATATTGGGGACAACTTTAACAAATATATGTAATATTAGATGCACTAACTAGGATGATTAGGTGTATATTGTTCTTTGGGCCTATCAGACAACTTAAAAGTGCCTCAACAAAAGTATGTCATTCAATGTTATGTTTGGTACTAAGACAGTTCTTCCAATAGAGTTCTTGGTTCCCTATCTTTGTATTGTGTATATTGGATGGATAAATGATGAAGCATCATTTAAAGCATGCCTAGATGATTTACTATAATTAGATGAAGCTCATTTTATTACACATTGGAATAAGGACATGGAGAAATAGAAACAAAAGGCATGGCATGATCACCATCTCAAGCATAATACTTTTATACTCTTGGAATGAAAGTATTAATATATGATTCTAAGTTTGTGTGCCACTCTAAAAAGATTCATGTTAATTAGGATGGTACCTTTATGGTTCATATTATCCATCCCATTGGTGCATTTCACTTGAAACATTTGGATGGCCAATTTCTTCCTAGTCATCACAATGGTAGTTAGTTATGGTCACATTTTTATACCTAAGTTTTTATTGTTTATACCAATAAGGCATATGCCATTAATTTAAGATTTATTCTTTTCAATAGATAGATTCCCTAGTTGTGCACCCTTTTTTTTAGTTTTGTAATCATTTACAATTTGATATTTATGTTCTCATAGAGGGCCACAAATCATAATTAATGTGGGGAAGGGGTGTTACATATATGAAGTGATAGGATATGGTTTGTAGGGATACGTAGGAATGAAAAGCTGCATAAGAGAAATTGGATTAGGATAAGGGATATGTAAGATGTGTCATGTAACCATAATCTCATTAGATAAATAATTATTCCCACCTTTGGTGTGAATATTCCCTTGGTATGAATATTCAAATGTTTCTAGAGTTATCATGCACTTTGAGAAAAATGCAAGATGAGACATGTCATTATTATGAGGAATTAGTGGTGATGGAAAGTGTGCCAACATCACGTCATGGCAATACAATTGGTTTTATTTATTTCATGAAGTGATGGTTGAAGAGCAAGGGGTTTATTAAATGAAAGTCACCCCCTCAAACCTATAAAAAGATAAAGTGGTTCATTTCACATATTACTATTGCCATAATTGAGAATTTACAGAGCCTAAGGAGTGAACTCATGCTATTAAAAAATCATTTCCACACATTAAATTAAGTGTATAATACCAATTTGTATATGTTTTTTAATCATTAAAGTGTGTTTGAGCTAAAACAAGTAGTCAGAGCTAGGTTATAGAGGTCAGATTTCTTGAGTTATAGGTTACAAAGGATGGCATCTACCATTAATGGGAATTAAATTAGAAGAGTTGATCCACTTAAAATATAAAAAACATATTCATTTTGGAACATTAGATGGCCACGCATCAACCTTTGAGATCTATGAAGGGTGATGCATCCTAGGAAAAATGCCTAAGGAAGCAAACCACTCCCTATCATTCTAGAAGAAGAAGAGATAAGTATTGGTGGGGAAATGATGTTAATTAGGTAAGAATCACTTGAGGAACAAAGTGAACATGTGTGAGATAAAGTAATAGGGATGGCATGCCAAGTGAAAAATAAAACTCAAGTGACTCCACCCCAACCTTTGTTTATTGAAGAAATGAAATACCCTAAAATGGTGTTGCATAATGAAAATTGGGTATCTAATGTGCCCACTTACACTATATTTGATTAAAACCATCGACAACCTAAGAATGAGGTAGAACTAAAAAATTATTATAAAGTCAAATGCCAAATCAGTAGGACTAAGTTGGTTGATGACTTAAAGATATTCAACACCTTTGATTTTGATGGCCTTTTTCAACTATTCAACCTCCTCTATTTTAGAAAGCCTATCAAAGTAGTCATGTTTTTAATATCTCATGTGCATGAGGAATATATCTACTTTTTTGGGCACTAGATGAAAATCATGGATACAATAACTACAAAAGTATCAGGGTTTCAGTTCTCTGATGCAAACCTTGAATATGATTTAGAAGAGATAGTGGAGATAAAGAAGACAACTATAGCACTTAAATACTAAAAACAAGGCCATGATATGTATATTAAAAATCCAAAGATTCCCACCCTCCAAGTGTCCATGCACATTATCATGATGAAGGTTGGTGATAAAAATAGATGAAAAGAGGTCAACATGGATCACATATATGTTGAAAACCAAGTCACCAAGGGGCTAAAGTAAAACTAGGCAACATATTTCACTAAGAAAATTATAGTAGATGCAAAGAAGGCTCATAGGACACCCAACCATAGGTTCCCATGGGGAATTTTCTTATTACTAATGGTGTTTGATGAAATTAGTGTGCCTGAATACACCTCTAGAGAATTGAAATGGGTGTACCTACCCAAACATTAGTCCCTTATAGAGTGATACAAGGCATTCACTTGCCCTAGTTAGATCACTCCATCTTATAAACTTAAAATGAAGTCATGGTATTGTGGGATGAAGGAAGCCTTTGGGAATAAGTGGTGTATTCCAAAATACTTACCTACACAGGTTGACGATTAAGCCAAGTTTGTTATAAATCAACATTACTCCATTTCATACATCAGAATGGCCACATTTAGAGAATTTTCTACTTGGATGAAGTTCCCTTATGCTTTCATGGTATGGTGCTTTATGAACTTTGTCAACCAATCTATGATGCATAGTAGATGACCCTTAAATTTAGATAAATTGACTTAGAGGTTCACACTTTTTTCCATATGTGTGGATACCCTAGAGAAAACCATATATAGAATAGATTAAGTTGGATAGAACTGACATCAAGGTACATCAAAACTTTATTGGAGATTCCATTCATAATATTTTTTATATGTTGAAACTAAATAATAAATCTTTGGGAAGCGAAAATCATAAGAGAGAAAAACTCCCCCAGTACCACCACTAAAAAGGAAGAAAAATCATTTTGGGCATGATGTCAAAATAAGTTCTTAGCTAAAACCTTTGAAAAGACAAAGGACTACCTAGGCATCACAAAAAAGGGATTTAATTACAAAGAGGGATTCTCCTCCAAAAATAGATCCACTAGCAAGTCAATTGGAAGGATCAACACCAATAATTCAAATTGATCCTTTAGAACAAAAGATGGAAGAACCTAAGGATGGTGATAAGGAGGAGTTGAAAGAGTTAATAAGATATACCTTGGAGGTAAATGAAGTAAAGAAGACATTGATTTATAGAAGACACTCTCCTTGGCACAAGAGGAAGAGACCACCCTTGAGGAGATATAGTTGGAAATTAAAGATCCAATTGGCAAAGAGATGGATGACTCTAAAGTAGAATAACTAAATACCCTTGACATTGACACCAATTCCTAGGAGTAGGACATGGATGTCAAGATACTTGAGAAAGATCCCATAAAGTTAGATATATAGTCGAATCCATGGTAAAAACACAAAGGTCTCATGTAGACACCAACCTCCACTCCTAGTACCAGATAGGTGTCCCCAACAAGATATTATATATGTATTCCCATATTGATCTGGAAGATGTATCTATTCAAACATAGTGCAAGATGTCATTTTTATTTGACATGTACAATGAAGAAAACCATTTTTAGATGCCTTCCTATAGTTTTGTATTAAATATTTAAGTAGTGGTGCTACCCATAACTCTTTGGGTATATCACTATTAACTTAATTCTATACAAGCTAGCATAACACTCTTAAAAATGGCCTCTAAGATAACATGCCAAAATGTTTTTAGAAAATCTAATGCATGTCAAGCTAAACAAAAACATACAAAAGTGATGGAGATTTTTAATAGGGAAGTCACCACCCACACCAAACTAGAAGAAGAAGTAGCTAAGTTGAAGTGTGAGTTGGAAGTCAAGACAACAACCAAGGTAAAATTATTAAATATTTGTAAATATATTCTAAGATAAGACCTGGTGCTCATAGATGGAGTCCCTTTATAGAGTGAGGCAATTGACAATTTAGATACCCTTATGGACCTCCTATTGAAATGGTACAAGGATCAACCTAGGCCAAGAGATGAAATAATATGGGTAGAAAAATAATTTGGTGAAGTGGTAAGAGTGTGCAAGCGCGACTTGCACAAATTTGGGGAGGTGATTCCCATTCTAGATGGTGTTTTTGAGAAGCTGACATGGCATAACAAAATTTTGGAAGATATACCTCAAATATAAGAGCTTCAATGTAAATAACTAGTTGATATATCCATTTTAATAAAATACCACATCAAGCATGCAAAGGTATTCTGGGATGTCAAAGCTATAGAATAGATATCAAGAAAGCATCAAAAATACATAAATAATATTTTTTTGACACTTCAAGGATAGGTTGTAGCTGAGGTCATCGCACTTGAGGATGTTTAGAATAATGATTCCACATCCCTTGAATGTTTGTTCAATAAGGAAAAAAAGTGTCTTGACCAACCTAAGGAGACCAAAAAGCTGAAAGTGGCCATTGAGGAAATAAAAACAAAGCTACTCAACACCTTGTCACATTGGGAAGGTGTAAAGAAGTAGATTGAATAGGTTGGTCCTAAATTTGTGGTCAAAGCTAAAATTAGTGATTATTTTAGGACACACTAATAACATAGTGTGGGGTGATGTTGGACTTGAATTTTGGTTGTATTTTGATAGTGACAAGGAATAAGCATAGAGTGAAAGGATCATAGCATGAAAGTTATCCAGGTGTAAAAGATCATTGTGAAAGAGATCACAACACTAGACTCAATTAGAGGGGAGACATAATAAATTGAGAACCTGAGAGTGAAGGGTTTATAATATCAGTGAAAGACTTAAGGAGCACAAAAGAGGAGGGAAATGGTTATGGAGTGATTCTTAGGGATGGAACAAACTTTCATCACACACAAGTTTAGTACTATCCCTCACAAAGATATTCATTTGGAAATGAAGATCCATCATCAAACAAGAATATAGGGGTACAAACACCCATAGCCTTAGGAAAATAATGTAGACAACTATCATGACTCTTAGTCCATTGGAGGTCATAAATACTCATTACAAGTGTCATAACTATTATAAAAACTTGGTCAGGGGGAACTAAGTATAAATACCCCTATTTAGAGATTTGTAATGCTGTTGATCATTGTTTTATAATGATTTATTATTTTTAAATGTCATTATATTGGTGTACTCATGAATATAATTATAAACTTATTATTATAATATAGGTTATAGCTAATTTGTATCACTAATTTGCACTATACATTTTTTATGTAACTTGTAGATCTATTATGGATATAATGAATAGAATCTATGTTATCTTAACATGATTAGTGTGGACTCTAGATATAATGGTAATGGTTATTTTAATTGTGTTTGTTCACTTAACTAACTTAGGCCCACATCTATATGTTAATTTTTTTAGTTAGTTATTTTATAAGGTATATGTTTGATCACCAATATATGAGAAGTACACTTCCACATAATAAAACCCATGGGAACTAGTTTATTTCTGCATGCTTTGGGTGAGTGTGTAAGAACTCTAAGTTTTGCATGAAATTCTAGTGTGCCATTTTGTTGGGTATTAGTCACTTCAACATGTGCCTAGGGAAAGGTATAGATATAAATTTAACCCAACAATTCCACTTTTTACTTATTTTATATCTAGATATATGTTAACACTAGAACCAATTACGTATCTTATTTTCATTTTTATTTTAATATCTAACATTATTATACTTTAAATTTTAACATATCTTAGTATAACAAATTTAGTATACTCACAAACAATTAGAATACCTTAGAGATTACTTATCATCCTTGTGCCCTAGGCTATATCTACCCCCTTAACCTTAGATTCCCCATATGTATATTTTAGGGTTAAACATTTAGTGAACTTGACCCCTGTGTCTGTGTGAAAACCCTAGTTGGCTTAGGGTTTCCTATTTTTTGATTTTTAAATGTATTAATTATTTAATTCTAATTTTTATTATCATGATTAATTTATCCTTAGAATTTGTTTGTCTTTCTTATTTGATTCTCATAAAAAAATTTAGAAAATTTAAAATGGATACAAAGGAGCTTCTTCTTCTTCATAAGCTTAAGGAAGTTGATAGCTCCCATCTCTCTAACTAGGTCAAAGATATAACTTATCCAAGGCAAAAGGTGTCTCATCATATAGTTTCAAATGAAGGTAATGAATTTGAAATACCTAGGGTTTGTTATTGTGAATCCATAAAATATCAAATCACCAGTATGAGCAAGTTAATAAAAGAGTTACAAAACTATATTGCATACATATAAAATCCAATACATGCTAGTGTTAATCATGTGTTTGCATATTCATGTACTAATATTTTTTCAAACAAGGTTTCTTATCTGAGTGAAAAACTATAAAAAAATATATCTAAAATAATTGATTCAAAAAGTGACCAAAATTTTAATAAGAGATCAAGTGAAATCTTAAGAGAAATAATTCGAGACAAAGTGATAAAATTACCTCCTCCACATCCTATAAGGAGATCCAAATACTATTGTGCATATCATAGAATGTATGGGCATCATACACATTATTGTTTTGAATTGAATAACAAAATACAAATTCAAAAGGGTAGTGGTGATCATATCATTAATACATACACTAAGAAACCCACTCACATTATGAGTAACTATCCTAAATCACAAGTGTCAAAATAAAAAATATGGGCATGAAAAGATAATTCAAAGCAAGAGAAGGGTTAAAAGAACAAAGAAATAGATATAATACTAAAGATTTCCAAAATTCCAAATGATATATAATTACTAAAAGAACCAATGATACCAAAACCACCAAAAATATAAACCATGTGAGCTCCCTTTGTTGGTCAATATCAAATAATAAGAGGAAATAGTTTATACATCATTATGACAATGGTGATATTATTCCTAATACAGAACCAAATAAATATATAAGCAAGGCAAATCATGTAGCTTAGGATGTTCATAAGGTATTAACATTTGAGTTGTGCACGGATACAAATAATGACATACCAAAAAGGTCACAATCATGGTATGGTATTATTTATTATTCATAGAAAAATAATCCAAATGGTATATCACATGTTCAAGAATAACCTAAGAGGTTAAACTTATCCTTTAATAATAATTACATCGATGATTATGATCCTAATAATACATAATATTGATATGCCCTGATTATACCAATTACACAACATATAAATATGATATACTCGATACTCCCACATATATATTAGTTAAAATGTTAGAACTTAAAAGTAAAAACCTAGTTACCACATGATCATTATAGTCTAATATGTTTATTCCCAACTAGATTATATTATGTATGATGATTGTCTTAGTTATCACCAAATCAATGTAAATGATCCAACTTAAGGATATCAAATTATAAAAAAACTAATAAAAAATAAAAAAATAAAAATCCAAAAATATGTTCGATATTTACATATCCTATTAGCTTATTAGTATATATGTTGTCAATTCCATGTTGGTAGATGGCATATCAGTATTTCCTATGTATACATGTGTTTCACACATATTTTGAGTATGATTCAGGCATACATAGATACATGATTTATACACTTTTGGATGTTGGAATTTCCCTCTACTCATGTCACCATGATATTGGGGGCATCCACCTCTTAGATCACAATACATCTAGGTTATATCATTCTATGGTCATTTTACATTATCATGTTTGAGATTATATACTGCACATGCCATTATCCATGCTCATATATTTCATAATGTACTTGATATGCTATGTACTTAACATTTTTTGCTAACACATATATCTAGGACTAGTATGCTATGTTTATGATGGTTGTTTATGCCTTCATGTATACACTTTCTTGAGTGTCTTTCCTTGACATTATCATAGTTGTCTGAGAATTTGAATATGCTCCATTATTTTGATACCTTATGCCTTTGTTTTCCTCTTTGACATCTAAATATGTCATTGCTTGTTGTATGTTGATATTTGAATATGGAATTTTTTACTTCATGGAAATTTGAATAAATCATGTCACTTTGATTATGAAACATTTGAACATGCCCCTTTTTTTAAGTCTCCTCATACCTTTGTGTATTGATTTTATTTTTTATGCTTTTGTGTATGTGCTTGATTGCTTGTTGAGCTTGTACTATTATTATCTAGATGTTTCCATGATCTACACCATGCATCTTAAGAATTGGTGTGATAACATTATTTGTGATTTAATGATATATCTAATTAGACATGTACCCTCTATATTATACATGATATATTCACATTTTTCATGGTTATCTTATATTTTTGAGATAAGGTAACTACTAGTTTCTACTTCCCCTCACCTCAAAAGGTGGGGCATATCACTGGGGGCATGCCATAGAGGCATGGATTACACTTTAATTTATATATTCATATTAAATTAGGGGCTTGTTTTGAAAACATGTTCTCCACATTTGTCATAGTTTCAAATTATATTGGGGGCATGTTTTGGAAACATTTTATCCACACTTATTCAGTATACAACATACCTAAATTAAGATGGGGGTATGTTTTGGAAACATGTTCTCCATATTTACACTAGTTATTATATTTAGATTATATCATAGACATGTTTTAGAAACATGTTCTCCATACTTACACAATTTTCAAATTGGCCAAATTGTGTAATTATATTATTCAGATACATAATTATGTTAAAATCATATACATTAGTACCATTTTTATACACAATTTTAACATGAAACATATATAAGGTGCATATGCTATGGAATGTGTGCCTAATATTTAAAAATCAAATTAGTTTTAGGTTTTAAACACTTTCAAGGACTGTCATCACCCTCATGGTTGGAATTTTATGGAGTATATTAAGCCAATATAGTACTATAGTTGGTTCAATTTTTGGTATGGTTAAGGTGTTTAAATCACTCAATATTACAAATTTTATAGGTTGGACTTGATTACATCATCTAGCCTCACCATTTTTATAGTGTGAGTTGACTTGGTTCACTCACACTCTCTAAGTTATAAGTATGATTGGGTTACACAATTGAGCTAGTTTTAACTACCAATTAGAAACTAATCTTTTCTCCAAGGTTGGGGCCACATGTCCTCTAATTTTTATCTCTATCTCTTTATATTTATACACTTTCCATATTTATATTTGTTATAATCTCAATTTCAATGATTCATAATAATACATCTTTCAAATCAAATAGCCAAAAGACAAGATGGTTACATCAATACATAGGTGCACTCTTAAACCTTGCTATATTGTAATTTCAATAATTTAAATGCTTAAAAATTTCATATTATACGAATTGATTATATATTATAACATTTTCTTGATTACAGGTCAATCACCAACAAAGCACTCAAGTTGGACTTAAACAAAGATAAAGCGCATTATACACACCTTGGTACACATTTGTTTCCTTTAAACTAAAAATTTTATTATTAGATTAAGGTGGATGGGGGGAAAATGTAGACACTATTTTAAAATTATATAACATGCCAATATTTTTACACTTGGAAAATACATATAATGGATGTACCTTCATCTTCTATTCTTTCCCACTATCAAAATATTTGCATACACACTCTTTGTGTGATTAATTACTTCTCTCTTAGTACAACCAATGTTATTCTCATGACTCAAACCTTTTATCATGTTTATAATGTTATAAACCTAATTATATTCCATATCTACATGTTTTGAACCTACACTTATTTTCTAACTACCTGGACATGTATGTCCTAGTTAGACACATATATCAATACAAATGTCTAATGCCCTAAAGTCATCTAACTTGAAAATGAAACATATTACTATGGTCAACCTAAGTGATTTAATGTGAGATATTCTCTAAAGGTATTTTTATAAATATAAGATCAACCCTCATTTATTCCTCACATAGAAAATATCTGGAAACACCTAGAAACTCACAAGGTAACTTCTCAAAAGTATTCTATCAAGCACTTAAGTGAGAAAAGTTTCCCTACTTTATCTTATTTCCATATCATTCATATGTAAAACACATATATAGGTCAGAAGTACTAAAGGATCAACCCAATAGATATATTTTCTAAGTTACAAGATAGATCACTATTATACTTATCACACATTTCATGATTCACACACAAACCAAAATGTAGGGGAGAAATACATAAGTCTAAGGCCCTCTTCAGAGTATTGTTTATATAAGAAATTCTCATTATAAAAGGTTTATTTAGAGTATCTTGACACCATGTGCCTATTAACCCATTTTCCCACAACTAATATGAATATTAAGGACTAGGGTTTTAATATTTGATAAGGAGTGACAATCCATGACCTAAATCTAAATGCACAAGAGTGAAGGCAACACATAACCCAAAAGCATATAGGTGGTTGAATCTAATTTCAAAATGTATTTTATATTAGACACCTATATATAATTTAAACAATAGCATTGATATAACCATCCCAAGTTAATACAAGTGTTCATAGCTACAAAGGCATAATTAATAGAATTAGGTAATTATTATAGAATCCATATCTAATCCACTTTTGGCCTATTCTATATCCATATTTATTTGGCATAAAAACTATATTTTTTTTCATTGTTATTATAATATATAGCATAGTTTTAATTTCCATTTTATCACAACTTAGTTTAATAAACTCAGTATATGAGTTTAACAAATAATTGTCCTACTTTAAAGATAGTTTACCATCATTTTCCATAGGATATCTCTACCCTTTTAACCTTAGATTTACTTAATTTATATTTTAGGGTTAAATATGTATGAATTAGACCTCTCCTATTAAATAATGTCTCTTTGGGTGATGATTCATCTTATCATCTTCAAGGCATTAGTAACATTTCCTTACCACTTGGACAACATGCTTACAAAATTATGATGTCCTTTATGTCCCAAGACTCAAAAATATTATACATTCTATTAGTTAGTTATTTGATCACAACCTAAAGGTTGATTTTGATTGCAAAGGTAGTAAAAATATGTGTCTGATCAAAGATAAATCAAAACTCTTGAAAATTATTGCATGAACATTTCACATTGGTAATATTTTTCTAATTTGAATTTATTCACCTAAATAATTAGACACTTATAGTTAAGGATTTATACTCATCCAATTTTTAGAATCATAGATATTGAATATGAGTTTTAGATACCTAAATACACTTAGTTATTATAACATGGTACGAGGACTTCCTTAGTTTAATAAACATACTGATCTCTACCATAGTTGTCTAGCAGGGAAATAACATAAAGAATCATTTAGTCAAATTTACTAAAGAAAATAAATAACATTATATATAGTGTATATCAATATATGCAAATAAATAAGGCCTAATCATCATGGGTTTCAATATTTTATGCTCTTTTTTGATGACTACTCATAAAAAAGTGGGTATACTTTTTAAAGACCAAATACCAAGCCTTCAACACTTTCAAATAGTTCAAAATTTTTGTGGAAATAGAAAATGGCCATAAAATCAAATCTATCCACTCAAATCAAGGGGGAGAATACATTATTAAAACATTTTTAACTTATTTTAAAGAACATGGTATTCACTAACAAATTCCTTCTCAATAAAATGATGTTATAGAATGGTAAAATCATACTATCATGGAAATGGTACATTGCATGATTGAAGATTTAGGTTTTCCATGTACATATTGGGTAGAAGCAGTATATACTACATATAGTAGTATATTTTTTGAATAGGTCACCTATTATAATTATTGATAATATGACTCTATTCAAAGCGTAGACAAAACATAATCCTTCCATCGCTCATCTGTAAATTTTTAGATGTAAGGCTTATATGCATGTTCTTAAAATTAATAGAAATCAATTGGTTAAAAAATATGTGACTTACATATTCTTTGGGTATAATGAATATTCATTCAAACTTATGGATCATGAAATCACTTTATGGATCCTAAAAGTGATTACATATGTTGAGTTTGATGAAAAACGTAACTCTAGTTTTCTTTCTACACACTCAATTGATTCAAATATCATATCTATAGATAGTTTATAAGGTCATGAAAGTAATTTTGGTGATAATGATGATGGGGATGATCATTTAGATAATAAAAATCCATACATATGAATATCTAATTATATCCTTAAATGGTATACAAGTACAATAAGAGATGATAAACTAGATATAATTCCAGATAAAACAACCACTATACCAAGGACTCATAGCATGACTTTAGAAGAGGTCAATTTGTCCCTAATGATCATAGTTATTGAATAAATTGATCCCTATATATTTTAAGAAGTTCTAGAATCAAAACCTTGAAAGGATGCCATGAATGTAAATTTTTAATAATTGATGAAACATAACACATGAAAACCTGAAGATATTCCATTAGGGAAGAAGCCAATCAATTGTAAATAGGCCTTCAAAACTAAATATGAATTAGGTGGAAGTATCAACAAGCACAAGACATGACTCGTAGAAAAGGCATATTATTATAAGGAATGAATTGATAATGAGGGGACATTTTCTCCCACAACTAAGATCAAGACTATCAAAATGGTATTTTCTCTTGACGCACATTTTATATATAAAATTCACCAAGTGGATGTGAAAAGTGTATTTTCAAATAGAGATATACAAGAGGAAGTTTAAATGACACAATTAGAAGGTTTTATCACACTTTATAATGAAGGAAAAGTGTGTAAACTCATCAAATATTTGAATGGTCTCAAATAGGATCCTCAAACAAGGTATATAAAAATTAATGAGCATTTAATTTAACATGGATTCCATAGGAATCTTTATGATCAAAATATTTACCTCAAACATCAAGGGGATACTGTGATTGTTCTTGTGTATGATAATGATCTAGTCATCACTGTAAATTAAATTAAGATGATTGATACAACCAAGATAGATCTTAATCAATCATTTGAAATGATAGATCTTGGGATTCTCCACTATTGTCTTGAATTTGAAGTGTGGAAAAAATAACATCACATATTTGTGTCATAGATGAAATATGCTAGGAAAACACTTGAGAAATTTCAAATGATGGATAGTAAACCAATGATACACCTACAGAGATAAGGATTCAATTGTATTGTATAGATACATCACCATAAGTGAATACAACTCTCTATCAATAGTTGATTGGGAGTCTTATTTATTTAACATATACTATACTAGACATCACCTATGTTGTTAGCTATATTTCATAGTTCATGCAAGAGATAAATATATCAATGGAAAGAAAGAATGTGAATCTTGAGATATATAAAGGTATAATGGAATTTAGCCTAGAATAAAGGAAGAATGATAATTTATTCTTGACAAGATATTAGGAATCAGATCATGTAGGTAATATTTATGACATAAAATCCACTTTAGGATATGTGTTTTTTTTGGGATCTGGTCCTATATTTTAGGGGAATAAGAAACAAAAATTTATTTCTCAATGTTCCAATGAAGAAAAATATTCAACATGTATATTTACTTAGAGTAACCAAACAAGATCTTATTTATATTATTCCAAAGAAACCACATAACACTCAATAATGGGTTCCACAAACCCTCATTCTTTCTACTGTTACATCATGACCATAAAGTCCAATTGTGCATACACAAAACATCATAAATCCATAGTCTTAGGTATTATCCCTATACATGATCAATGGTACTACCATAAGTTTATTGCACCAAGTTATTAATGGGGAGATACCTATGACCATCCCTTAGATGAGATCATAAGATAGACTTTTCTCCTCCAATATTCTAAAAATACAAAAAAATTAAAACATTAAAAAATAAAAATATATTCAGCCTTCAATATCTTATTATCTCTTTGTCATCTATATTTTTGGTTCCATGTTGGTATATAACATATAATTTATTTCTATACACACACATATGTTTCATGCATCTTTTGAGCATGATAAAATTATACCTAGGTAAATGATATATGCACTTAAGGATGTTAGATATTACCTCTACTCATGCCATAAATATTTTGGGGGAATCCTTTTCCTTGATCAAGATAAAACCATTGTACATTATTATATGATCCTTTTTATTATCATGTTTTGAGCGTATATACTTACACATGCCTTTATCCATGCTTAGATGTTTCACAGTGTACTTGATATGTTATGTACTTAACATTTTTTGATAAAACATATATCCAAGGACTAGTATGATATGATTATGTTGGTTGAATATTATTACATGCTTTCCTTTTTTGCTTCCTTGAGTGTGTTCCTTGATTGCTATAATTTTTCATTATATTACTTTGTCAAGCATTTGAATATGCTCCATCGATTGTGGCTGCCATGCTTATGTCTACCTATTTTGACATTTAAATATGTCTTAGTTTGTTGTATATGAACTTTGAACATGTATTTATCTGCCTTATGGAAATTTGAATAATTCATGTCCCTTTAATTATGTTGCATTTGAATATGCCCCTTTTATGAGGTCTCCTTGGACCATCACCAGTTGTTCTAATTTTGAGTGTTTTTGTGTGTGTGCTTGATCACTTTATGATATTATAATGTTATAATCTAGACATTTACATGATTCACATCATGCATATTATATCTTTATGTATTCATATACTATGTAACTTACTATTATATCTACCTAGACATGCTACTCCTATACACTACATGATCCATACACAGATTATATAGTTATATTATCCTTTTAAGGTAAGGTAACTAGCAATTTATACTTCCCCTTACCTCAAAATTTGGGGCATATCAATGGGGGCATGTCATATAGGCATGGCTTCCACACCTTAAAATTTTCATATTTTAGTAGGGGTATGCCAAAAAGGCATGACATCCACACTTATTCAGTATTCAACATCTCCGAATACAATGGGGGCATGTTATGGAAACATGTTATCCACATGTACATTATTTTTTTATTCTACATATTCAATGGGGGAATGTCATGGGAACATGTCCTCCACAATTTAAAAATTTCAAATTAACCAAATTTCATATTTATATGATTCAAATACACATTTATGGTAGCATTCTATACATTGGTACCATTATTATACCTAGGTTTCAACTTGAGACATATATGGGGTGTGTATGCCATGAAAAGAGAACCTTAAATTAAAAAATAAAATCATATTTTATATTTCAAATACTTCTATGGACTATTATCATACCAAGGATGAAATTTTATGGATTTTATTGAGCCAATTTAATACATTAGTTAGTTCACCTTTTGGCAAGGTTGAGATGATCAAATCACTCAATCTTACCAATTTTATAAGTTAAAATTAATTAAATCATCTTACTTCACCAGATATTATTGTGATTTAATTGTATGACTCACACTTTCTAGGTTATAATTATGACTGGGTTACAGGATTAAGATATACACAATGGCCATGTGAAAACTCACATTTTTTCCAAGGTTGTGGGATTGATGTCCTCCAATATATATCTCTCTCTATTTATATACATATATATTTAATTTTAGGTTTCTAAATTTTCTTAACATCAAATCCAAGGATTCATAAGAAATAATCTCTTTAAATCAAATTTCCAATAGGCAAGATGGTTGCATTGATACATAAGTGTACTCTTAAACTTACTCTTTTTACTTTCAAGCATTTAATATTCTTTCAATATTAGATTATATGCATTGATAATATATTGTAACGTGCTATTGGTTATAGGTTAATAACCATCAAAGCACTCAAGTTGGACTCACACAAAAGAAAGGTGTGTTATATATACCAGGTACACATTTATTTCCTTTAAACTAGCAATTTCATTACTAGATTAAAGGAGGAAAATGTAGACACTAAATCTAAATTATACACCACCTCAGTCTTGTACATTTGGAAAATAACTATCATGGTTGTACCCTTTAGTTCTAAGACCTATTAGGAATATAGAACACAAAGCAATATTAATTCATTAAACATAGAAATAAAATATAGAAAACACAACACAATAGAGGCATAAATTTAACATGGTTCATCTAATATGTGCTACATCCACATAGAAACAACTAGTTCCTTATTATTAAATCTAATAAATGAATAGAAAAACCTATAATACAACCACTATAATATCCTCTTCACTCACACATAGCATGCCACCATGATTACCATACCCTCATATCAAAGGATGGTTACATATTAGGGAAAAAATGCACAAACACAATTTCTACCATTATATCTATGACCTAATAGTGAATGGTCTAGATTTACTACAAAATTACAATATTTTACTATATATTTTTTACAAAATTTTGCTTTGGGAGCACTGGTCCCAAACCCCCACCAAGGGGGATTCTAAGTAGGTTGCCTCCCCCTTGGACCCGCATGGTAACCATAGTATGGGGGCATTTGTCCCCTATACCCCTTATCAGGAACTTGACATTATAATAAGATCAGGCTCCACCTTCTAACAAGACCTTCCCACTACTAGAAGGTTCACATTCACTATCTTTTTGTGACAAATTACTTATCCCTCAGTTTAACCACTGTTATTCTAATGACCAATCCTTCTATACTAAGAAAATTTATTTAAACCTAATGATTATCATTCTCTATAAGTTTTGGACCTATACCTATGTTATAGATTTATAGACACTCATGTCCCAACTATATGTATTTTTCAATGCTAGTGTCCCTTTCCAAACTAAGTGTCTAGTACCTAAAAGTCATCTAGTTTTCAAATGAATTATACCCTAAAGGTTAGCCTAAGTGATTTAGTGAAATATATTTTAAAAAGGGACTGGTATATATAAAATATCAACCTTAGTCATTCATCACTATAAAATACTAGGAAATCACAAGGTAACTAACCAAATACACTCCATCAATAATTAAAGTGAGAAAACTTGCCTTATTCATCCCTATTTCCATCTTAGACATATGAGTAGTTCCCTGTGGGTCTAAAGTACCAAAGGAACATCCCATGAACCATAATTTCTAATTTATAAGCTAGGTAACTCTATTTAATTTATTATTATACATTGAATCCTTATGCATAAACAAGCCAAAATGTAGGGGAGAACTACATAAGTTTGAACCCTTATTTAGAGTATTAACTATGTAGGTAGTTCCTATTGACTTAGGGGTCCTTGAGGTAGCTCAAAACTATATGCCCACTAACCCATTTTTCACAACACTCAAAGGGTGAGGAATTTAGGGTTTGATCATTTTAAAAATAGAAATGGTGTACATATGATCTATAAACATCAAAATAAAGGTGATAAGAAACCTAGAAGGCTCTAAGTGGTCACATCCAAATATAGTCACTAATTCATACTAGACACCTACATCTAACTCAGATACTAATGTCAATGTAATTTTACATATTTAATGTAATTATGAGAGGAAATAGAGTGAAAAATTCCAAAATATGATGATTTTTACAAAATCCTAATCTAGTCTACTTCCATCCTATTTCAAACTAGATCTACATACTCTTGTTTCAATATCAATCAATATTTGTACTTTCTATTTTTACCATATCTCACTATTATAAATTCATAATATTATTTATTTGAGTTTTAAAATGAATTAAACTACTTTAAATATTTTTATTACCCTTGTGTTTATTTATTTTTATATGCTTAATCCTATAGTACCCTTGTACCAAAAACTCAATTTATTTTTAAATAATCTTTGTGTATGATAACTTAAGTGTATATGCTTTCCGTTTGCCCATTTTTGGGATCTTGGTTGATAAAAAGTGTTTGGTTTTCTTCCCCATATTTAAGTGAATAATTCAACCCAAGTATTAAATAGAGATCAAATTTTGTGGTGACTAAAGTAAATTAAATGATGCCTATGTTAAAGACCCATTTTTTATTCCTTTCATAGACAAAGTTGTTGAATCGATCAAAAGACATGAAGTATATTCATTCATGGATGGTTTTAGTGGATATCATGAGATTATTATTGCAAAGGGAGACTAGATAAAGGACATTTTTATAATAGACTAGTACTCATTTGCATATAAGGTAATTTATTTTGTCCTAAAAATACCCCTGTTGTTTTCTCTAAAGTCATAGTCAATATGTTCAAGGATTTTATACATGAATTTATAGATGTTTATTTGGATGATTGGGTTATGTTTTCCATATTTAAATACCACATTTATAATCTATGATTTATGTTATAAAGGTTTCAAGATCTTTGGATTTCTTTGAATTTAAATAATTTTATGTTCTTTACTCCTTTTAGGGTTTTATTGGGACATGTAGTATGGAGTGATGGTATTCAAGTTGATCAAGCCAAAATCATAGTAATTGTGGGATTACCGCCTACTATAAGTTATTTTTAAGTATGATCATTCTTATTACACAATATATATTAACATAAATAAATTATAGGGTATACAACTATATTTTACTAATTGGGAAAGCTTTTGTGTAAGGATATAAGGTTTGACTGGACTCTTAAATGGCAAACAACTTTCATTAATTGAAAAACAAAGATTGGTAACATCTCTAATAATGGTTTTTCTAGATTGGAATAATGAATTTCATGTTCATATAGATTATTTTGGAATTACAGTAGGAGATGTGTTAGCTCAACTTGGAGATGGGGGCTTGGATCACCCCATTAATTTCACAAGTAAGAAACTTTCAACAGTTGAGAATAACTACAATACTACAAAACAAGAAGTTCTAGCTATGGTGTTTACACTACAAAAACTTAGGCACTATCTTTTGGTTACATGATTTGAATTATATATAGAAGATCAAGATTATTTAGTGAATAAGCCCATGCTAGGAGGACATATATCTAGATGGTTAATGATATTTCAATCATTCTAGTTTAAAATCATTGTCAAGCCAAGAAGATAAAATGGTAGACCAGATCATCTTAGTCACATAAGGAATGACAAATAACCATAAGAATTACATAATGAATCACCAAATTCTCACTTGCTAAGAGTCTTTGTGACTCCATAAGATATGGAAGACAACTAGTTTTATAGAACAAGGAGTTTTTCTTACACACTATGTCAAAAAAGACAAAAATTAGTTGGTCACATGAGTTATGTCATTTAATATTATCAATGGTATTATTTATAATAAGGTTAAGTATGATGTGTTATGTAGAGTAAAATTAAAGCATGAGAGACCACAATTTGTTGAGAATCAAATCAAGGAGTTTCAAGAGGATAGTTCAAAGGATAATTTAATATGAGGAATATATTAAAAACTAGTATGTGGTGGCCTACTATGTTTTAGGATGTGTATAGAGTCAAAAAACACTATGATGTTTTCCAATGAGTAGGAAGGCTGAATAAAAAATATGAAATGCCTCTAAACCCAATGTTAGAAATGAAACCATTTAAAGAATGGTAATTGATTTTGTAGGGCCTATTACTCCACCTAAAAATTAGAATTATGTCAAATACATAATCACTATGACATATTACTTCAAAAAATGGGTATAAGTTATTTTGACACCAAGTTACAGTGTCAAAGATGAAACCAAATTATTATACAAGAATATGAGAAGATCATAACCATATTTATATGTATTGTGAAGATAATTATCAAATAAGGAATGCACTTCCTAAATTATACCATCAAAAATATGACTAAGGAATTTATGATATCACACCATAAGATCATAACTTATCACCCTCAAGATAATGTGAGGGTAGAAGCATCAAATAAAGTTCTTGAGAAGATACTTAAGAACATATGTGAAGTTAAAAGAGATGAATAGGATGATTGAATTCATACAATCTTATGGGCTTATAGAGCCAACTATAAATGTGTTGCAAGATTTTCTCCTTTTCAACTAGTTTATGGAATGGAAGAAGTGATGCCAATAAAATACATAGTTGTTAGTCTGAAAACTACATGGATAATGTGATTGGGATATCAAGATTCACTTTGATAATTATTGATGGATTTGACTCACATGGAATAAACTAGGCAGAAAAAAATTTGGATGAAGGAAATAAATAAGAATATCTAGAAGGCATTGCATGATCACAACCTGTGATCTAAGGAAATTCATCTGGAGTAGTTAATATTGTTATATGATAATAAAGTACATAGTTGTTAGTCTAAAAACTACATTTATAATGTGATTGGGATATCAAGATTCACTTTAAGCATTATTTCTAGATTTGATTCACATGGAATAAATTAGGCAGCAAAAAAGTTGGATGAAGGAAATAAATAAGAAGATCTAGAAGGCATGGCATGATCACAACCTGTGATCTAAGGAAATTCATTTAGAATAGTAAATATTGTTATATGATAATAAAATACATAGTTGTTAGTCTGAAAACTACATCAATAATGTGATTGGGATATAAAGATTCACTTTGAGCATTATTGCTAGATTTGACTCACATGGAATAAACTAGGTAGAAAAAAAGTTGGATGAAGGAAATAAATAAGATCTAGAAGGCATGGCATGATCACAACCTATGATCTAAGGAAATTCATTTGGAATAGTAAATATTGTTATATGATAGTAAAATTTGGGCATATCCAATGAATTTGTGCATTTGATGGAAAGGACCATATGTCATGTACCAAGTATCACAAAAAGGAACTATAATGCTTAGGGATCCTAGAGAAACCATCCTTCCAAGGCATGTAAATTGATACATGCTTAAGCATTATTGACAAAAATATCTATAAATATCATAATAAAAAATAGAGTGGGTGTTGAGTAGCACCATGTAGTTAGGATTTGTGTTTACTTTACAATTTATCTTGACTTTTTACAAGGTTTTAGTGTAGTTGTATATAGTGTCATCTCTATATTATAGACATTCTAAACACCATTGAAAAGTCAAAGTCATAGAACATGCAAAATAATCAACCAAGTAATGAGAAGGTTTAGATCAATCAACATATAATTCAATGAATAAACTATGGGAATGAGGCACTAACAAAAAGGTATGGTATAAAGTTACCTAACAGGAACTACCAAGAAAGTTAATGATATGCATTCCAACAATTGCATCATTCCAAAAATAGATAGATCTATGAGATCTAAGTTATGCATAATAAAGTAAATTAATTAGACATAAAAATGCAACATGTCACACTAATAAATTCTATCATATGAATTAATGAAACTATCCATTAAAACTCCATGGTCATATCATAACAATCGATGACATTCAAAGTGTAAAACATAATGGTGTAAAATTAGCTTAGAAAATTCAATACAAAGTGTTAAACACATGGAGTGAGGAATATATGTGTGTGTGTGTGTGTGTGTGTGTGTGTGTGTGTGTGTGTGTGTGTGTGTGTGTGTGTGTGTGTGTGTGTGTGTGTGTGTGTGTGTGCGCGTGTGTGCGTGTGTGTGTGTGTGTGTGTGTTACATATATATATATATATATATACATATATACATAGATACATATATATATGTGTGTGTGTGTGTGTGTGTGTGTGTATATGTATATATATATATATGTATATATGTATATATATATGTATATATGTATATATACATACATATATATATATATGTATATATGTATATATATATACATATATACATATATACATACATATATACATATATATATATATATATATATATATATATATATATATATATATATATATATATATATATATATATATAAGGAAAAAAATACATAGTGAGATGCCATTGAAATCCATTGAGAACAATAACCATTTATGAATTTATTCTTAATCATGTACATGAGTGTAACAATTATTAGCATTACCACTAAAGTATAGTAAAAATGGATCAATCACAACTTTTGATATTATTGACTGAATCATAAAAATAAAAAAATGGGAATTAGGATAACACTGTGAAAGATTAGATACCATGACCTATATCCATTTGATTTAATTGATGTGGTGGAAGATAACTTGTTTTCCATAGATCAAGCCATATGTGCACCATGAGGAACCCTAGATCTTCAACATCACCTATGAGGATATGATGTAAAGTGATTGACCAAGCTCCCTACTTTTGGGAAATTGGATGAATTAATGATGAAAATTATTAGTTGGTATAATGAAGGGACAATATATTTGTCTAAACATGTCACCATTCTCATCAACACAACAATGATGGTGCAAGTAATAGGACTTATAGCAAGGGGAAAATCCCTTGTGTAGTACAAGATAAAGAGCCCTTTGATCCATTCAAACACCATAGAAAAATATTTTATGGCATCCAAAGGTATCCAAATTGACTTAGTATATGATTTTACAATGCAAGTGATCATTAAATTCATCACTAATTTTTTTTTTAAAATGACCAAGAGTATGAGGTAGGCAACAAAAGGGCCCATTGATATTACATATCAAATGATCTAAATATAAGAAGACTTCAACTGGCCCAAGTTACTAATGATCATGATGATAAAAAACAATCAAAAAGTCGTCATTGGTTATTATTAAACCTTCAAATACTAAGTTTTGGTGTGCTTCACCCAATGGAATTCTCTTGATGGCCCCATCACACTTGACGTATATTTTTGGCCTATTGTAACAACCCCACTAAGTTTTACTAGAATAAGGTAATTATTATTTTTAAACATTTATACTGATTCATTTTATAGATTACATCACACTGAAACCATAACATAGTGATATTTAAATAAACATGTTATTTTAAACTAACCATATGCAAGGTTTAGATCTAATCTATTTAGCTAATGATCACTTAATCAAGTACAATTCTAAATACAAAAATGAATACTATATTGAAATCATAAATGTAGATTTATGAATTCATCCATTACTGATATAATGTTACAACCAAATGTTGTAGTGTCTAATATAAAAAATTAGTCAACTTTCAACATAATATGTGGTTTAATAATAATTAACAATTATATAATGCTTCATGGAACATGTGAGTCTCATCAAACTTGAAACATCCATAAGTAATCATGAGTGTAGTCTCTAGTGAAGTAGTACTGAGGGGAGGGAGAGCATCATCTGAGTGATTTTACACACTAGCCATGAACCATAGATCCTCCACACAATCTCCTAACTAGAGAATGGCCCTCCCTTCATAAATGGGTAGATAATGATGGTGTGAGAATCAAGAGTGTCAAATAAAACCTAGGTACTATAAGATAACTATTAAGTGTGACATATGATAAATAAATATGTTCTAACATGATATCATATAAAACATGTAAACTAAATCAAATAGATGAAATGACAATGTTTAACCATAAACACTACTTTGGCCAAAGTTTTCCTTATAGTTATTTTATCTTGACGATCAGTCAATTTCATACATGCCACTCAATCATATTACACCATATCTACATATTAGTGACAATAATAAAGTACATGAAATCCATCTCACCTACTTGTTTAGTGTCATTAATACTAGGTTGGTTCATATATATATACATAAAGTATTAAAAACCAACATATTTCATAATGAGTTTTTCCCTACTAGCTACTACATTATGTACAAGTATAAGAATCTCTCATTGATTAACATTTAATCCATAAAATACAATTTAATATTACTAAACAACTAATTTTATTTATAACACAATATAACCAAATTTCAAGACAATCATATAATTTAGATAAGATTAAACATCAAGACAATCATACCATTCAGTTGAGATTAAACACCAAGATAATCATATCATTTGGGTAAGATTAAACATCAAACATCAAGCCACTAAAATACTTACATGCAACCTTTCATTTAATGTTATTTACCCATCTAGAATTATTTACTAGTTAACCTAAAATCACTTTGTTTCTATATACCAAAAATACATCAATAAGCTTATTCATATACTAACCAATATTAGTTTGGTTTATATTAATTCATGATTAATTCATATATAGAAGTTCCTTGAATCCATTATTTTCACATCTAAATTTAGCCTTGATAATTCAAGTAATCAAATACACTCATATATATATTGGTTATATAATTGATTTAATCATCCAACAAATAATGCATCTATGTATACGGTATACTCAATTTAGAATAGTATTCAGTCTAAAATTATCAAGTATCACATATACATTTATATTAATATACAAACACAAAATTATATTAAATTATTTTCTAATACCCAATGAAGGCTTAACTTGAGTATTATGACTACATTTTATTTCCATAATTTCAACAAACCAAACTTAGTATGTCAAATGTAGACCATATAATATATATATATATAAAACCGTATGTATATATAAACATATTTTAATATATGAAAGGATGTATTTATTTATATTTCTATAGGTTGTAAGAAATCATTTCAAGTTCATTTAATATAAATGTAAATACATACATCAAGTTTACACAATAATAATTTTTACTGTATGTTGTATCTATTTTCATAATCAAACTAAAATGAAATGCCTTAATATAAATATAGTGAATACTTATTCATCTAGCAATCACCACAATGAATTTCCTTAAGCTTCAAATATAATATAAATTCAATCTTATATGTAAATAGAAGGACCACAAACCTGTCCAAATGTAACCTAGTCCTAGTATATATATAAATAGATATATGCATATCTAAAGTTCATAAAAACCCCATCCATATCCTATAAAGTATATGAATATACCAATTTATATCTATACATATAATTTATATTTCCTATTCACAAGCTTAACACAAAGAATTAATCCAAGACTCATATTAATTTGGTCATAATGGAAATCCTAAGCTGAGTTAATTTATATGAAATCATTCAATGTGACTATGGTTTTATAACTTCATGTTTCAATATAATTTTTTCATCCTAGACTACCCTCATACATAAGTCATTCCCTAACTCAACTTATTGTTAGAAAATCATGCCCTGATTTAAATATAAAAATATTATAGTATTTTTTTGTAGGTTGAAAGAAAAGATTCAATATTATATTTAATATAATGAGCATGACCTAAAACATGGTTTTAATTTTAACTCAAGCTAACAAATAAATTTACCCTTGAAATTTACCTAGGGTTTCATATACAGGGTTTTCCATTTTCTTAGTGCAATATATTAACATTTACACATCTCATTCAAATTTTCTCTTTTATGTTATCCCTTCTAAAATACATAGATTTTTTACACAATAATAAACTTAATTATTTTGGAAAAGATTTCAATATTAATAGTAATTTGTGCTAGGGTTTTAGAGTCATATATTTGGCTCTATGGATGGGATGAGCCCATACCTAGTGATAATTGTATAACCCTAGTTTTTATATAATTTCATAATAATGAAAAATGAAAACCTTTTTCAATTAAAATTTACCAGATTCATTGATTTAATTCATATATATAAATATGAATTTAACCAACATACCCTACCTAGTAGAGGAAATAATGGCTATGCCAATCTAGGTATGCTCTTTCTCAAAAACTTCTTTAAACCTTATACTTCTTTCTTTCTCTTCCTCTCTATTTGTGTGTGTCCAAGCATATTTTCCCCCCCATCTTATTTTCTTTAATGCTATTTTTATATTAACAAAACCCACAATATCTCTACCAAACTATATGTAATCATAAATAGCTTGGAAAAAATATCCATGCATTGCTAAAACAACTCAGATTTTTGGGAATGACTTAATTTTAAACCATGTAATCAAAACCAAAGTGTTTATTTTGCATGTTGTAGAAAAGGGAGTCAATTCATCAAGTTAGGTGCTCATTTGGTTATCCAAATTATTCCTAGACTCATTATAACTAGGTGCAAGCATAGTATATTCCCATAACACTCAATATTTATCACTCAACTACACTAGCATCAATTTATATAAGGTGCAAGCCTTATGCACTCACTCAAAGTGCAATAGAGAAAGAACTGGGTCCCACATTGGGCTAGTTGTGCCATGGTGCAACTCATCACATATAGGACTTGGTCATTTTAGAGAAGGTTTTTGGTGGATTCATTGGTGCAAACCTTTTCTAGGCTAATCTTGATGGTATAAAGGTGCAATCCCATTTGGGTAACTAGTTCTAGAGCCATTTGAGTGCAAGGATATATTGGAGAGGTTCTATAGTCTCAAAGGCCCAAGATTTTATTTCACTAAGCTTAGCACCATTTAGATGCTTTGAAGGGTTAAGGGTCTATTCTCACTCTAGTTTTCCATACTTAGGCTAGAACTTCTTAGCAAGGGAACACTTGGCACATGACCCTTTTCACATTTAGGATATTACTACATAGTATGTTGATGCCATCATAATTTATAGAGATACCATTAATGCCATAACCCAAAAGCTTAAATATACATTCTTTAACATAAATGAGCTAAAATTACCATATTATGACTATTTCATTCATTATATATTCAACTAATCAACATCAAGAAAGTATAAACCATGAAAATAATATGATGCATAACAACCTTCTTCATTAATGAAAGTTCAAATGCAAAATATAATCCATAACACTTAAGAGAAACAAAACATATGCCTAACTTAAAAATAATTAACAAACCAAAAGCTCACAGACAAGCTTGGGCACTATAATTTGGAGCCTCAAGGGTGTACTAATGGTGGTCTTAACAGTCCAATTCTATTTCTTTAGAGCTTCACTACATCAATTTTTGTCATTACTTCACTGGTTTGAGCTCATTTTTATATCTCACAAGAGCATCTCTTTGCCAGGGTGGAGAGCATGTGTTGGGTGATGAGCTAGAGCCTTTATTGATAATTTCACTATCTCCATCACCTTCCACCCTTTGTACTATGGTTTCCACATGTTGTCACTCATAGAGGATGCCCTAAATATCTAGGTGCCAGCTAACCACCTATCACCTATCACAAAATGTGTATTGATTTCTATAGTTGGCACCAATATATCAAAATAGAAATCATTCCAAGTGATTTACTTGCATTGAGATGTATTTCAATATACAATGAGTCCTATACTTAACAAAATAGATGACCAACATTACCCTAAAAAATTATAAGTTCACCCTTGGACTAGTCTATCAAAGTCTTAGGCATGCATAACTTGAATGCACTCTCCCTAAGCTCGGTGATGAAGTCAGCAAAGCCCTTGATAGTGAGCTTGATCTCTTCAATGGTGATATCTATTTTTATGGAGGAAACACTAAGTGTGAGCACATATATATTCTCTAATAAAGTCCTCTAGAATTATCTTAGCCTTTATCACTCTATCCAGGATTGCTCTTTGTTCACAGGCTTTGGTCTATAAGTCATGAAAGAGTGCTTCTAGGTTCTATTCCTGGGCCTTTATCTATATGCTCAATGTATTTAACTTCCTCATTATATGCATGCACTCCACCCTAATCATAGAAAACACCTTCATGATCAGGTCCTCCTTTTCCTCTTTTGCCTATTTGAGGCATGCATCTATGGCTGATGCTTGGTTAGAAAAGTTATTAAAGATGTCATCAACTACATCTACACCTTATTAAAGTTTTATAAAGAGGTCCTCTACCTCTTTGAGCTTGCTAGATAGCTCTTTTTATAGCACAATGCATGAGGCTTCTTCTTCTTCCTATGTTAGCTCTAGTTTCATCCTTGGGAACATCTACTCTACTAACACACATACATTATCAACCTCTAAGAGGTTTGATGTAGCAACACTAAAAAAAAGGATGATTTGGCCATCTCGATATGCTTATATAACTATTGTAGTTTTAACTTCATTGTCTGTGCTTCATCTTTGGCATCCTTACAAAATTTCTTCCATTTCTTTGCTCTACCATCATTGATGATGCTATTTTGTACAACTTCAATAGATATCTAGATAAGCACATTCCTAGACCAAATTTGGTTCATGACATGGGGGTTTATAATGAGGGAGTCATGTCCCTCCTCGATTTCATCCATGTCCAATATGGCCTTTTAATGTACCTTAAAGTGAGGTTCATCCATGTAGTTATCAAATGCAAATGTAAGTTATTTGTGCATCCTATCTGTGGTATATTTATAGGGTATGAATTCAAACATATATAAATCTTCCTCCATCCATCCCTTCTGCACTTTTTCCCTAATGTTCAAATCTGTGCCTTCTTCCTTAGTGATGGTTATCTCTATTTTCTCTTCTTCCTCCTTACTAGTGACACTGATTTCTTCTGAGGACTCATCTTCTTGTTTTATCAAGGGTTCTTCCTTATACTTTTCCTTTTTGTCCTCTTCTTCTTCTTGGGGTTTGTTAGTGCTTACCTCTAGGTGTGTTCCCTTAAAACCAACTTCACCTTTTTCCTATTCATATTAGGGTTCCTCTCTAATCTCATTTTTATTTTCCAAGGTGCCAACATCACCTTCCTTTTATTTAGGTGCCCCTTCACTTCTTGGGCATGCATGTTGTGTAAATTCATCTACTTTTTTAGTGGGGGAGCTAGGTGTCTTCTTATTTTATTCCATAATTGGTTCTACACTTGTGGTAACCTTCTTCATCTTATTTTTTCTTGGCCTTCTCAATATCTGTCTAAGTCATGCCAACTTCCTTCTAGGCCTTTCTCCCATTCTCTAATGTCAACACCGTCTCAATTTATTCCTTGTTATGGCCCATTTTCTTCCATAACATTATCTTTTCCTCCTTAGTCTATAGAGGTTTTTTGGAGGTTTCTTTGGGTGATTCTATTACTAGCTTATTTGCTTTTTTAAGCATGGTAGTAATGCCACCTTGGAGGGCCTTTTGAACATCCTCAGTGTTGGGCTCCTCTCCCACTTCTTCTTGTACAATGTAGACTTTTGTTCCTTCTTATTTTGCATCTTCCTTCATCTCTTCCTCCCTTCCTTATGCATGGGCATCTTCCACCTCTATTTCTATTAGGGTTATTATCAGGAGTATAATGGGTCCCTTAGAATTTTTCTTCTTTTGATTCTTGTTGGAGGAAGCAGTCTTTAGTGCGAAGGTTACATGCTTCTTATTTGAAGCTAAAGGAGTTACTTGTTCATCGAAGGTGACACTCAATCTGATGCACTCTTGAATTTATTTGAGTGTCTCTCCCTAATTCTTTTAGGGATATTTTTATAGTGAATTTGGTACTAGCTTTCCTTTATTTCCAATCTAGAGGGGCAAATCATCATATTTTCCAAGGTTTGTGCCATTTTTTATAGCTTCATCTCCTAATAAAACATGAAGATGTGCCCATTAATGACTTCCTTCTAGAGGGGATGGAGGTTTGTGTGGTTGGAGTCATACTCCTCATCTTTTATGGATTTATCTCCTATATGCACATACTAACACCTCAACCTACTCCCTTCTAGATCCACAATATTCACTAAGATATCTATCTAATGTGTATTAGAAATCCTTCTTAGTGCCTCCATGAAATATTTTTTAAAAAAACACATAAGGGAGTTTGAGCCAACTAGATAGGTTGTCATCTACGAGTGTCAGGTACACCATAAAAATGTTACATGATAGTGAAGGTCATCATGCCAAACATGTACTGGGGGATATCTTATGAGATGTGCCATTCTATCTCTAATGCCTCAATGTACTAATCACACCACCCTAACACCCATGTCTTATGTTTTTTGGATAAGGAAGGTGGATAGGTGAAGTCTTGGTACTTTAGTACTGGGGAGTCCTTGCGAACTAAGAAAACTTAAAGATTGTCTTCATCACCATCAAGCACACTGATCTCCTCCATTACTATTAGTATCAACATTGACCCACACTTGAAGGTATCTCATGCTTTGTGACATTCTAGTGCATTCTTCACCATCTATTCAACAATGAATTAAAATAATTTTAAACTTAAACCTTTGGGATATGTAGTGGGTGATGCACAAGTAGGTCTTACTGATATCCATCCATCTTTCACTAGGGTAAATATTAGAACTCATGAGGTGCACCATGTCCCTCATACTAGGGTCTTTTATGTATTTATTGGGAATGCAAAAATTTCCTTATAATAATGAAAAAAATTCACAATCTTCTCCACTTTTACATCATCTTCCATCATTAGATGGATGTCTGTGCTTGATCTTAAGAGCCTGGTGGTTCTACTAATAAGACACACCAAAATTTGCATGTGCCTCCCTAAAAAGTAGATGTGATCTCCATGGATGCATGATAGTTGGAATTATATGAGTTTCTCTAGCTTACAAAAACATGGAAATTCATACAGTTGGGTTATATTGATGGTTGCAAGCCTGTCTCAAATGGAGACATTAGCAACATTACACCCACCTCTATCTTTGTTCTTGTGTCAACCACCTAGTCTTAGTTGAGATCATACATACTGATCAATGTGAAATTGTTGTATTACTTTAGCATGTAGGTGTGCATGAAAGATACCCAAGTTTCCCCCACTAAGACCTAAGGGGGGAACTATATTTCTCTATATCACATCTTGGCGACTGCTTCAGAGTCAACCTCAGTAATGATAACTCTTTCAATAAGATGTGAATTTTTATTTATATTAGTTATCTCTTCTACCATCTATGCCTTCTTGTCATCCTTTTATGCCTAGGAAAAAATAGAACTCAATCATTATTTTCCCATTCTAAATCAACTAGTGTTGAAGTGTGATCTATTGATCTTACCAAAGCCTGTAATGTTTCTTCATGCTTCCTCACAGTCATGGGGTCTGTAACTATGAATTTAGCTCTTGATATTAATTCAACATTAATGGAATCCTTGATGTCACTCTAAATCTTTGCTATCTAGTTCTCTCTCAATTCTTAATCCACACACCTTCTTCCAATCTCATATAGATTGCAATTTATTTCTCTTTGCAACCATTCTTGTTTAGTAGTCATGGGTGCTCAAGTTTCTCTATGGTATCATTTTCTTAATTTGGATATGTTTTTTCTCTATTTTTTCTCTACATTTGGCTTAAAATTCAATAAAGGTATGTAACCTAGTCCATTATGTCATTTACCTCTTTATACCTTAACTTCAACTACCTTATTTATTGCAAGTGAGTAATGACATGACAACACATAGATTTCTTGGAATCTACTTAAACCCATGAAATCCATGAAAATACACCACCACGTTCACATTTATTGCATATCTTTATGCCTCTTCTTTCACCACATTAACTTCTCTTAATGGCATTTTTAGTGAAGTGATTGGTGATTTAAATGGTCACTTACTACCTAACATTGGGTGGATGTTAGCTTGTCTTGATGATCTTCCTCCTGCACTTCATTCACCTTGGCACAACCTTCACCCTTATTATGGTAACCTAGGAATAGTGCCTCAATTATGTGTGATTCAACCTATTAGGTTCCATCTTCTCTTCCTATTGTGCTTCCTTTCAAGCATGCTTCCATTCCTTGGTCAATTTATTGCACTTTTCATCTCTTGCCTTGGCCTACCCCATACAAAATTACTAGTCCACCCTCAGACTAGTCTGTCAAAGCCTAAGACTGATGCTAAAGTCATCAAAGCCCTTGATAGAAAGCTTTATCTCTTTAGTGGCAATGTCTATTTTTAATGTAGGTAGTGATAAGTGAGAGCACATCTTTATTATCTAATTCCTTCCTAAAGGCCTCTAGACTTTTCTTAGCCTTTATCAATCCTCCATCTAGGATTGCTCCTTGTTCACAGGAATTAGTCTACAAGGTGTGGAAGAGTGATTTTAGGTTCTATTCCTAATCCTTTATCTATGTTCATAATGTATTGACCTTCCCCATTATCTGTGTGTACTCTACCCTACTCATAAAATAAACCTTTATCATCAACTCCTCTTTTTCATCTTTTTCCTACTTGAGGCATGTGTCTATGACTAAGGCTTGGTTGGAAAAGTTAATGAAGATGGAGTAGATGCAAATAGTTTTAACTTCATAACTATTATATTTTGAACTTCATTTCTTGTGCTTCATCTTTGGAATCCTTGCAATGTTTCTTCCATTTATTTACTCTCACATCATTGATGATATTATTTCACATAAGTTCAGTGGCCATCTAGATAAGCACATTGCAAGACCAAACTATGTTCATGGTGTGGGGTTTTATGATGAGGGAGTCATGTCCCTCTTCAAGTTCATCTATGACCAATATGGCTTTTTGAGGTGCCTCAAAATGAGGCTTATCCATGTAGTTATCAAATGTAAATGCATGATGTTTGTGTGTCCTATTTGTGGTGGATTTAGGGGGCATAAATTCAAACATATAAAAATATTCCTCCATCCACCCTTTCTACACTTTTTACCTGATGCTCAACTCTATGCCTTATTACTTAGTGATGGCTAGCTCCATTTTCTCTTGTTCCTCCTCATTGGTTCCACCAATTTCTTTAGTGATTTCCTTCGAGGACTCATCTTCTTGTTATGTCATGGATTCTTCTTTGAAATGTCCCCTTTGTCTACTTTTTCTTCCTAAGGTTTGTCAGCACTTACCTTTAGGTTTATTCCCTTGGCACCAACTTCACGTTATTCTTATTCCTTTTAAGGTTCTCCAATCTACTTTTTGTTTTCTAAGGTGCCAATATCACCTTCCTTTTCTTTAGATTCCCCTTCACTACTTGGGAATTTTTGTTGTGTAGCTTCATTTGCTTTTCTAGTGGGGGTGCTAGATGCCTTCTTAGTTTTATCCATAGCTATTTCCAAACTTGTGGGAACCTTCTTCATCTTATTATTTATTTTTGCCTTCTCTTCCTTATCCTTCTCAATATCTTCTTGAATTATGCTATCTTCCTTTCAGGCCTTCCTCCTCTTCTCTAATGCTAGTGTCATCTCAATTTCTTCCTCATTATGGCCTAGTTTCTTCCACAACCTTCTTTTTTCCTCCTCAATTTATGGAGGATATGTGGAGGGTTATTTTGATGAGGCACTTTCCAACTTCTTCAAGCATGGAAATAGTTCCACCTTGGAGGACCTTTTGAATATCTTTGATATTAGACTCCTCTTTCACTTCTTGTAAAATGTAGACTTTATTCCTTCTTCTTCTACCTCTTCCTTCATCTCTTCTTCCCTTCCTCACACATGGGCCTCTTCTACCTCAATTTAATCTAGGGTTATTATCAAGATCACAATGGGTCCCTTAGACTTTTTATTCTTCTGCTTCTTAATAGAGGGAGTAGTCTTTGGCATGAAGGTTATGCACTTCTTCTTTGGAGCTAAAGGATTTACTTGTTCACTAAAGGTGAACCTCAATCTGATGTGCTCCTAAATTTATTTGAGTGTCTCTCCCTACTTCTTCTAGGAAGATTTATATGGCAACTTTAGCACTAAATTTCCTTCATCACCAATCTAGAAGGGGCAACATGATCTTTTCCAAGGTTTGTGACCTTATTTCATAACTTAATCTCATAATACAACATGAATATATGCCTATTTATGAATTACCTCTAGAGGGGGTGGATGTCTATACATTCAGAGCCATCCTCCTCATCCTTTATGGCTTTTTCTCTTGGGTGCACATACTGATGCCTCAACCTAATCCTTTCCAGATCCATAACCTTCACCAATATATCTAGATACTATGCATTGGGAATCCTTCTTAGTACCACCCTAAAATATTTTACTAAAAATTCATAAGGTAGTTTGATTCAGTCAGATAGGTTACTATTTATGAGTATTAGGTATACTACACATAAATATTACATGATAGTGAAGGTCACCATGTCAAACATGTACTGGGGGAGCTCTTATGGGATGCACCATTCTATCTCGAATGCCTCAATGTACTGAGTGTACCACCCTAACACCTATGTCCTATTATTCTAAGAGAAGGAAGGTGGGTAGGTGAATTTTTGTTACTTCAGTGCCAAAGAGTCCTTATGTACTAAGAAGACCCAATTATTATCTTTATCACTATTAGGCATGCCAATCTCTTCAATTAATATTAGTATAAACATCAAACCCCACCTGAAGGTCTCTAATTCCTTGTGACACTCTATCATATTCTTCACCATCTCTTTAGTAATGAATTTATCAATGTTGAACTTCACCCCTTGCACTATATGGTGGGTGATTCATAAGTAGGTCTTGTTGATGTCTATCCATATTTCACCAAGAAAAAGCTTAAAACTAATGAATCATGTCATGGCACTTGTGTCAAGGTCCTTTGTACTTTATTAGGAATACAAACCCTACCTTATAATAACCAAGTAATTGTTAACCCTCTCTACTTCTACATCATCCTCCATCATTAGATAGATATATGTACCTAAACTTGGGAGCTTGATGATTCTACTAATGAGGTACACCAAAATTTGCATGTACCTCCATATGAATTAGATAATATCTCCATGGACACATAATAAGATTAATTACATGAGTTCCTATGACTTACCAAAATAGGAAAATTCATACAGATAGGTTGCACTGATGGTCACAAGACTATCTCAGATAGAGATGTCAAATAACACCATGCCCACCTCCATATTTGTTCCCATGTCAACCACCCAATATTGGTTGAGATAATGTGCCTTACTTGATGTGTGGTGATTGTATTCCTTTATCTTACACATATACATGAAAGATACCCAAGTTTCTCCCACTAAGACCTCAGTGGGAAACTAAATCTATCTATATGACATCTTGGTGAGTACCTCAAGGTCAACCTCAATGATGCTAACTAATTTAATTAGATGTGCCTTATTATTTTTAGTGGTTCTATCCTCTAGCATCCACACCTTTTTATCATATTTTTATGCTTGTAATGGAATAGAACTTAATCATTTCTTTCCCATTCTAAACTGGCTAGTGTTGAAGCATAATCTATTGATCTTGCTGAAGCTTGTAATGTTTCTCGCTCTTCCTCATAGTCATGGGGTCTATGACTAAAAATTTAGCTCTTAAGATTCATTAACCATTAATGGCAACCTTGACATCACTCTAAATCTTTTTATTTAGTTCTTTCTCAATTCTTAGTCCACACACCTTTTTTCTAATCTCACATAGAACACAATTTCTTTCTCTTTACAACCATTATTATTTTGTAGCCATGGGTACTCAGGATTATTTGTGGTATCATTTTATTACTTTGGCTCTAGTTCAACTCTAGTTTTTCTCTACATTTGGGTTCAAATTCCCTTAATATTTGTAACCTAATCTAGTACATCATTTGCTTCTTTATACCTTAATTTAAGCTACCTTCTTTATTGCAAGTGAGTAATGACATGGTAACTCATGGATTTATTATAATCCACTTAAACCCATGAAATTCATGAAAAACCACTAGCATATTTGCATTTATTGTGGATCATTATGCCTCTACCATCACCACATTAACTTATCTTAATGACATTTTTAGTGAAGTGACTGATGATTCAAATGGTCACTTTCTACCTAACATTGGGTGGATGCTATCTTATCTTGATGATATTCCTCCTATGCTTCATTAAACTTGGAATGACCTTCACCCTTCTTATGGTAACTTGGGTGAAGTTCCTCACATGCACATGATTCAACCTCCTTAGTTCCATCTTCTCTTCCTATTACACTTCCTTTCAAGCGTGCTTCTATTCCTTGGTCAATTTATTACACTTTTCATCTCTTGCCTTGGCCTATCCAACCCCATACACATTATTGTGCTGGTCTTCCAACACTTCTTTCTCCAAGTTTATCTTGATCTCTTATGCACAATAATATTGTGTACCTCCTTTTTATCTCTTACACATGAGCATCATGTGTGCCTCCTTTTGTCACTTGGTACTCCTAATTTTCTTAATCTGGTAACCACCACATGCCCAAAAACTTAGGTGTCTATCCTTAGGCACTTAGAAAGCAATTGTTCTCAACTCACTACATTGTATTTAAGCATGGAAGTGCTAAAAAAGTTCTCCTATGGGCCTTAAATGACCCTTTTTATCTACTTACTTCTCACAACAACATAAAACATAAGGAAATGTTTGGATTATGCCAAAATTTATTTTATTTAACATAACACAACTAGCTTGTTTTCAAAATGTTGATGTTATAATGGTGTAAGTACCATCCTATTACCTATAAGGATTCATTTGATTTCCATTGAAATGAGCAAGGATAATTTCACCTATCAACATGTGCAACTTGCATGTACTAGTCTCCAATATGTTATGGATGATATAAGGGACCATCCACCTGATTTGTAACTTCTTGAGGTGCTTAGGGTACTTAGAGTCATAGAGAAAGACCAATGACCCTTTAGTAAGTACCTTGTACTTAATATTCTTGTCATACCATAAATTCTAGCATACTTTCTCTATCTTTTGGATCCATTTTTCTTTGACATATATCTCATCCAAACATTTCAATTTTTCCAGTCATGTACTCAAAGATTATTGGTCATCCAAATGACCAATACACATAATTCATAATGAGGGCACCATGAACTCCATTGTTAAAATAACCTATGTGTTAAATACCAATTGGAATGGAGTAGCCTTATTCAGGCACTTATATGTGGTGTAATAGGCCCATAATATTATTGACACTCGATCATCCCAATCCTTATGACTAATGTCATATGTCTTTGTGAAACACATCCCCAATATCTTATTGAATGCCTCAATGGTGCCATTTACTTACAAATGGTAAGGTGTTGTCTTATGGTGTACCACCATATATTTAGTCAATAAGATGCACATGGTTTTATTAAGGAAGTGTGTACCATGATCACTAGCTAGGCTAAGAGGGCACCCATAATGATTAATAATGTTTTCCTAGATGAACCTTGTTATGGTGGTGGCTATGCAATATTTCATTGGCACTACCTCAGCCCACTTAGTGAAGTAATTAGTGGCTATTAGAATATATCACATGCTTATGCACCTTATAGTGAGAGTGAATGGTCTAACAAAATAAATGGCCCATTTTTCAAATGGTTCTTGGGAAAGAATGGGAATGAGACTCATCTCATCCTAGCAGTTGGGATTTTTTGTATGCTAGAAAATATCACGTGCCTTAGTGAAATATTTTACATCTTAGAATAGACTTAGCCACCACAATATTGATTGAATTAACTTACATGCCATAGCATCTCTAGCATAATGTCCTCTTACTATCCCCTCATGCACCTATTTTAATGTAGAGTCCCTTTTGTGCTCCAAGACACATCAGTGTAGGAGTTCATCGTGGTTTAATTTATACATTTCCCTAATAATGATATGAAAAAGGGTAGCACAAAAGGCCCACATGAGGTTGTATTAGGATAATTTAGGAATCCCCATGAAAAACACGGCCTCAATTTTATCAAAAATCCTAAGGCTACCCTAGAGATTACTGTCCTCCCTATCCTTGAAGAGTACATGCAATTCTCACCATCTAACATCCCTTCTTTGATAGATTACATCGTATTCATTCCCCTAAATTTTTTTTAGTCAATGACATTACTATTGAACCTATCATCTATCATCATGATGTGGAGGTAAAGCCATTCCTCTATCCTACCCAAACATGATAGGGTAGGATTTTCCCACCATCCTTGTTCCTTATTACTATGATAATGAGTCTATCTTAACTCATTAATGCATAGATAATTCCCATCTATGTATATCCCTTCTATCTAAAACCTCTAGTCTATTAAATGATGCCACCATTGACATTAACATAGGATCTCATGAGAATCCATGAATAGTTAAGGTTAGCAAATATCTAGATCCCCATGAGTACCAAGATTTCATTGCATTTATAATATACCATAATTAAGCATTCACTTGGTCCTATAATGATATGCATGGTATCAATCTGATTATTATCATACATAACATTATCACATTCCTTGATTCTTAACCTATAAATCAAAAGCTCCAAAAAATGCATCCTCATGTTGTGCTCTTAGTCAAATGGGAGTTATATCATACCTTATCCTTTAACTTTATCTAGCCTATTAATTACCCTCAATGGGTATCTAATATCATCCTTATCACCAAGCTTACCAAGGCATTATGCCTTTTTAATGACTTTTGAGACATTAATCTCACTTGTTCTAATGGTGATTTCCCTCTCCCTAATATTGACCAATTAGTGGATGTAATTTTGGGGCATAAGATATTATCACTTATAGATGGTTTTTCTAGATATATCAAATCCTCATCACACCAGAAGATCAAAATAAGACTTCATTTATTACTCCATGGGAGACCTACTATTGAGTTATGCCTTTTAGCCTAAATAATGTAGGATCCACCTATGAAAGACGCATGACTTATATATTGCATGATATTATCCATAAAATTGTTAAGGATTATATGGATGATCTCTTCAAAAAATCAAAATTATGAAAACACCACCTCTTGATCCTAAAGGTAATTGTCATTTTCTTAATCTAATTTTATGTCCATCTAAATTTTAATAAATGCATTTTTAGAGTATCGATGAGTAAACTCTTAGGATTTATTATCTCCATTTGAGGGATATAAATAATTCTTAATAAAATCGAAGACATTTTATGAATGCCACCCCCATCTAATTTTAAACAGCTACATATTTTACAAGGTAAATTATAGTCTATCCATCATTTTATCTCCCAACTATCTGATCAGTGTTAACCATTCCATCACCTCCTAAGGAAGATATCCATTTTGATTAGGAATCTAGTTTTTAATAGGCCTTGGAAGCTCTTAATATCTACCATATTTCACCACTAGTTCTCACTCCTTCAAAAGAGGGGAAACCCTTTTTATTATATATTTCTATTACTCATCATGCCCTTAGAGCTATGCTTGCCCATTGTGATGAGAAACACAAAGAGTAGGTAGTTTACTATATCAATCACACAACTTGTTGAATATGAGATGTGTTATTCTCATACAGAGAAGTTATACGTAACTCTAGTCTTTGTGGCTTATAATATTTTCCATTATCTTCTCAATCACAAAACCTATGTGGTTACAAACATCGATCCCTTAAAATTTATTCATATCAAGCCTTATCAAAATTAGTGAAGGGATAACTGACTTATGCTTTTAGAAAAAATTGATCTAGATTTTATCCATATAAAAATAGTTAAAGTTCAAATAATTGCTAATCATCTTGTTGAGGTTCCTCTTTCTGATAATCAACTAGTTAAGTATGAATTCTTGAATGAATCTATAGCCTCCACATCTCAAAAAAATCCTTAATATCAAATAACTCTATTCTTTGATGGATATAAATGCAAGGGTGGCGGGGGAGATAGAATTATCCTAATCCCTCTTTGGGGGACACCTATCCCTCTATCTTTTAAAATTTATTTTGATTGTACTAATAATATGGTAGAATATGAGGCTTTAATCATACGTCTCTAAACCACCTTAGACTTCAGTATTAAGACACTTAATATCTATGGTGATTTATAGCTTGTGGTTAATCAAATTAAGGGAATATATCAATGTAAGATTGACACCCTTCAGAAGTATAAGACCTTCAATAACTTGTTACTAGCCACTTTTGAGCATTATGCTATCCAAGCCACTCCTCGATCAACTAACAAGTTTGTAGATACTATGGCTTCCTTGGCCTCCTTTATCACATCTTTGTCTTAGGAATATAAGTTGTTTGTCCTCTTCCAAAAGATTAACCAACCTTACTCTACCAAAATTGACCTTCCTTACATCCATAGTGTGGAGGAAAATCCATCAAATCTCTGGTATGCATAGATATTTGATTACCTATCAAGGGGGATTAATCCTCTAGATCTATCTAAAAATGGCAAGTGAGATTTATGGCATCATGTCATTTATTTTGTCATACTAGGGGGTGTTATTTATAAGCATGGTTTTGATGGTATCCTTCTTTGTTGTCTCTAAAATCATGAAGCTATTGTTGCTATCAAATAAGCTCATGATAGGTCATGTGGTGGACATTTTAGTGACTGTACCATCACTAAGATAATCCTACATTTGGGATATTATTAGCCCAATTTAAATAAAGATTGATTTAAATACATTAATAAATGTGTAAAGTGTCAATAACATGCTAACCTATCCCATGTCTTTAGTCAAGCATTACATGTAGCACATGAATTTTGGGTTTTTTCCTAGTGGGGGCTCAATCTTAGATGTCTTATCAACCCTAAATATTCTTAGCATCATAGATTTATCATTATTACAATTGAGTATTTTACTAAGTGGGTGGAGGTTATCCCATGTATCTCAACCAAAGTAGATAAAATTATTGAATTCATTAGTCATCATATTATTTTTCACTTTGGCATCCCTCATAAGATCATCACAGATAGTGGAAAATATTTTAAGAATAAAAAGGTTCAATAACTCTAAGATTATTTTAGCATTAAGCTCAATTTCACTTCACCTTACTATCCTCAAGTTAACAGATAAGCTGAGGCATCTAATAAAACACTTGTCAAAATCCTAACTAAAGTCATTAATGAAGTAGGAAAGAATTGGCATCTTCATGTTCCCTTTATTTTATGGGCTTATCAAACTAGTATTTCAACCCTTACAAGTGCTACTCCTTTTTTTCTAGTTTATGGTATTAAATTTATACTTCCTCTTGAGGTTTAGATTCCTTCCCTTCATGTCTCCCTTAAAGATATCATTTTTAAGGATGAATTTTATCAATAATGATTAGCCTAGCTCAAACTCTTAGATGAGCATTGATCATCTTCCCTTGACCATATCCACATATATCAACAACGAGTAAAACACACCTATAATAAGAATCTAAAATAATGTGAATTTAATGCTGATAACCTTGTCTTAAAGGAAAATTAACATGTCATTAATATGGAAAAAAGCAAAAGGGGAAAATTTACTCCAAATTAGTTTGAACCATATATTATCACCCATAAATATGAATCTAGAGAATATCACTCAGTCTTTCTTGATGGAAAATTATAACAAGAACCTCTTAATGCATTGTATCTATGTGCTTTCTACTATTAATAAATCTTAATCACCTTGGTCTACCTAGTTTAGTTTCTTGGTTTCATAAATCATCTACCAAATAATGATATATAGAGACATGTGGTTATATGGAAGAATTGACATTTTTTAACCTTGAATATGAATACCATGGCTCTATTAATAGCATGCTCTAATTGGATAATCTTCTCCTATAATGGGAAGGAGCTCCAAATCATCAGCCCCTGAAATCCCTCCCTATCACTGATTTATTTTGAGAATAAGTGTATTATCTTGTATAAAAAAGCTTTGGGAAATTATTATAAGATGCCTAAGGCCAATAAATAAATAAATAATAAAATTAGGATCAAAATAAAATCAAATCATATGCAAGATGAAGAAAAATAAATTGATCCCTTGAAGGATAGCTATAAATCTATAAAATTTACAAAAATATACAAAATATAAAAAACACAAATTATTCCCTTGAAGGATGAATAATTTTAAAAGAATATATAAAAATATAGACCACTCCCTCTAAGGATGGCTATCATGCATAAAAATATCCCAAGAACGCTTCCCATATTGATCAGCTTTCTTTAATTTAGTAGACTTCCTGCATTGATCAGTCTACATGTATTGGTACAAAAGGATTCTAGGATTAACATTAGTTCTAGGTATGTAAGATGAAAACATATTATTCTTAGAATCCACTTTATATAAAATCATAAAATCAAATCCTTAGAATTATCCATCTAAAAATCAATCAAAACCTAAACTTAATAGACCTAAATTTGTCAGGATAGTTATTAGCAATTAGTTAAGGAGGCACATGCATTACTTTCAAGTGGTTTTCTTGGGGTCATAGTACAATCCAATAATGAGAAATAAATTCCCTTGTAAATTAAAATTGTGAAAATTAATTAAAAATTTGTCACATATCCTAATCTAGTAAAATTTATAATCCATAAAATCCATAATCAAATATCTAATTCACATCCATAATAATCATATTCCATAAACATTTTTCATAATCCATAATCTAATCCAAAATCATAATTTAATAAATTTTAAAGTTTTAAATCCATAAAAACATTGAATAAAATAAATAATCCATAAATCAATAATCAAATATACATTCATAATCCATAAACATTTTTACATAAAAACCCATAATAAATAATCTAATTAACTCATTAAATCCATAATCACATAATCAAAGTCACATCCTTATTTATTTAATCATGAAAATTTTATAAATTAATCCATAAATCAAAATAAAATCCATCATAAAATACAAATCATGATGTTGGCAATGTTGTCATTGATGTCAAAGGTAATGACAAAGTGGTGATGTCATTGATGAAGTGACAAGAAGGCCTTGTGTGCTTAATAAGTGATCCTTGTGGTTGAGTTATCTTGATCAATGGAGAATGATATGGAAATATTGTGAGATTTTATTAGGTTTTTTAAGATTATTTTTGAGTTATAGGAGTGTTCTTTTATAATCTCAAGGTGGTTTGGTAATAGGAAGTATTTAAGTATGGAATGTCTATTCTAGTGCAATAAGGATCAAGCTTGGTAACTTGATTGAGGCAAGAAGCATGTGACCTATGTGAACATGGAGTTAATATTGAGAGAATGGAATTAATTAATATTAAATTTTTATTATTATTTGTGATCAGTATAATAAGGTTCCAAGTACTTTTAAAGACCAAGCATAATTAGTGATTTTAGACCTAATGTGCATGGAAACCTAGTGAGGTCCAAATGGAGGGTCCAGTTGATTTGTATATGTGTTTAATATGTAATAATTGATTGAGGTTTGAAAGGGTGGTTAAATTTTTTTTTACCAAGTTTCATTTCTTGAGGAGGAATATAAAGCAAGATATCACGTTGAAAGGTTTCCTATGCATGCAGAATGAAGGTTTCCAAGCTCGATAAGGAGGTTGAGATGATTATTGGAACATGTAGAGTTTTCATGGTGACATAATAATTTTTGGAAAGGTATAACATGGTTATAATAAGGATTTAAATTCATTTTTATTGGTTTTAGGTATAGATCCTTATGAGCATTTATTAAGAATGTAAACTGGTCAAAACCCTCCTATAAACCCTCATAGTGGAGTGATTGGAAAGATATGAAAGGTTAGTGAATATAATGGATTTTAAAGTAATATTTTATGATTAGATGATGTATATGACTTATCCAATCATCCCCATGTGGTTTTGGTTTATCAGGCAAGTAAGTAGAAGGTATAAAAAAGTGTTTGTTTCTATAGAATTTGATGCTACATGAGTAGTTGACTAGGTCAACACATTCAAGGTGATGGAGATTTAAGACCAAGAATTGTTTTTTAGGTTAATGGATTTGTTTTTGCATGAAATATTCACTATTTCAATTATTTTTTTCAATCAAATTGACTTATCGCTAATCTATAGACAGTGAAAATAGTGAGAAAAAACTAGTCAAAGTGAAAAGGTGATTAGGGAAGAGTTCTAGGTGAGTAGGGATGAATATAATGGTTTATGGTATTTATTAAAGAATTATTAATCATATTAATTTATTTTTTAAGTTTTTTTTATTCCTATACATAATTTATAAGGTTCTCATAAAGTGGCTTGTCTATGTAAGAAAAGATAATAAAACCCACGACAGTGAGAATGATATGTAAGAGCAAAGTGACCACTAAAGCATATGAATTTTGTGTTATAGGATGATATAATAAGGTTTTATGACATTTTACATGAATTATTATATATTTAAAGTGTTTCTTGAGGTATGATAAATCATGTTCAACATGATTGTGTTTTAAGCTAAATTGACTACTCCAGGTGTGATAGGGAAAGTGAAGTGTTTGAGATCTTATGATAAATAGTGATGAATAAAATTTACATATTTATGTTTTTGGAAAACTAAATTAACTATAAAAATATTTTTTTAATCTTAAGAGACAAATTAATTATGTGAACCATGCAAGACAAAAGGGCTTGTCTATCTATGTTGAGTCTGTGAGAGAGAGATATGGGGAATTGGTTTGTTAGACCAATGAATGATGCTAGAAAAAGAAAAATAACTATTAGAAGTTCATATAAAATACATATAGGACCTATAAATGTGAATTATATATCTTTTAATAACACTTAAAAGTGTTAAACATGATCATTTACATGACTATACTTTGACTATGTTTGACTAATTTGAGTGGTTCTGTAGCAGAAGTGATTTTGGATGATTGGATCTTGAGTGAGGATGTCCAATATACATAATGATGTTTATAAGGTCATTTATGATCTATTAATTAAATTTTTTTAGTTTTATAAATTTTATTGAATACTTCAATTCTATGAGACATATTTTTTGTGTATGAAGGCCTAAAAGGTGAGAAGACCTAATTGATAGGTTCAAGGTGTGAAATGGAGTTATAAGTGGTATATACCTATGTGGGAGTGATAAAGGGTATATTTGAGGTATTTTTGATGTGTTAGATCTGTTGGTGAAGGATAAATGTGGTCCAAGTTATGTTGTGTGCATAGATAGACCTAATTGCTTTAGGTCTCATTAAACCCTAATTAAAATTTGGGACTAAAGAGGTATGATTGACCTATGGGGTGGATTTTATCACCCATTTAATGTGTGTTTGGATATATTCCTAGTGTAAAATAAGTGTGATAAGTATATTTTCTGACCAAGATGAGTTAGATGAAGAGTAAGGTATAAAGGCAGGGCCTAATAGGCCTATTTGGACTAGTTGAGTGAGTGGGAACTTAAGCAAAGGAGATAAACTTTGAAAGAGAAGGATCAAGTCATCAAGGACCATAATAAGGTGACTAATATTATTCACTATTATTTTATCAATGTGATTTAAGAGAATACACAAGTCATTAGACCTAATACGCCTAGAAGAGGCATATTGAGTGAGTGAGCCCTAGAGGCTGTTTGAGACAGATTGAAGGATGAAGAGCGAAAGAAAGATAAATTCATCATCAGGTGTGTCAAACATACTATAAAAGTTGTATATCATTTTTTAGGTAATTTTAGTTGGTGCTTGATCATTAAGGGGGTTGTAGCCTCTTTTCTAGTTGGTGCTAGCTAAAGGTTAAGTGGGTACTTAACTAAATTGAGGGGTGGGTACTCCTTGATCAGTTGGTATTGGTCTAAATTGAATCTTGTCATTATAATATAGTAGTCCATGTATTTGGGTCAATGGGTTTTATCCCTCAAGAAGGTGTCCCACATAATCTCTTGTGTTATCTTGTGATGTGCTCATATGGTTATTTCTTTATACATTGTTTGATTTTATGTGAATGTATGATTCATGGAATGGTTTTGGAATTGAATGTACATTATTTATCTATTGATCACCCCCATCTTATTATTTAATTCCAACATATGATCCATAAGAATTTTATAACTTTAAATCCATAATCAAATAATTTAATCACATCACATAAAAATCCATAATCCATGATCCAAATTACATCCATAATACCAATAACCCATAAAAAAATTTAAATATAAATCCATCACATGTAACAATCCATAATAAATCACATCATCTAAATCCATAATCCATAAAATGTAAGCATCTATGGTAAGAATAATCCATAATCATCCATAATCCATAACAACATCATAACTCATGAATAATGAAACATATATATATATATATATATATATATATATATATAATCAATTTACATTGAAAATATATGTATACATGTCTATGGCTATGTGGACAATATAATGAATATAAATACTTATATAAATGGGCTACTATATAAAATGTAGCCTGCTCATATGGATGCTCTTCATGGCTCCACCATCATCTCCACTCCCATACCCTCTCCCATCTCCTCCTCTATCCTATCTCTATCTCTCCTCTAGGATACACTCCTCATGCTCACCGACTGTGTATGAGTGTGCCTAGAAGACTCAACCTATGTAGCTAGATGGGAAGCTTAGTTCATAATATCTATATGTAAATCAAGCATGATCTATTCATAATATCTCATCTCTGCCACTAGCTCCTTATATCTATAAATTCTCATGGTCGCCTCCTATCATATGCTTAACCTAGACACCCCTCCAACTATCTACACTAATGTATCTCCCTCCCCCTTCTTAGACTATCTCTGTACTTGGTATCGATCCTAACCCACCACTGCCATATCATGACTCATTTGCAATAATTCAAAACCCACTTATAGTGTATCTAATCAGGTATAAAGTGTGTCCTACTCAATCTACATTATTGTAAGAGCCCCCTATGCTACAACTAGATATCCCTATAAGGTGAGACACTAAGCCCTCAGTGTACCCCTCTTTGTGATAAGATCTGGAACATCAATATCCTTTTCCTCTATCTCTTCCTCTCCCCCATCATCCTCATCTAGCATATCTTTATAATATTTATGGGGAATCAACACTGATTCTTTGGTGCCATCTTACCCTAGTCCTACAACCTATCCTAACTCTAAAAATCTAAAAAAATTTAAAAATGCAAAAAAAATAAAAAATTAATAAAATAATAAACCTACCTCATCCTATGACTATCACCATCACCTCAATCCACTACCACTAGCCTCCATCCCATCTTATAACACACTCATCATTTGAGTTCTCAAGCATCATTTTATTTTTCGCAAATATCAAAATGAGCCCTTTTCCACATCAAATTTGATTATATACCCAACTTTATATCAACATTGATCTATTTTGGATTAGTGCTAATTTGGTGGATCGACACCAATTCATTTCAGATTAGCATTGATTTGCCCTTTTTTTCACTACTTATAATTTTACATACATCCAATCCTACTCCTTAGTTTTATCTTGATACCTTGACACAACTACCTTATTATTTATCCTATATCATTTTAGGTTTATGGATTTTGACTCCCTATTGGTCCCATAGCCTATGTAAGGCATGTACTCTTTTAGGTATCTCCCCTCAGTGGGTCTTAAGAGTGTAGTTTCTCTTGAGAACATTTATCTATAGGTAGTGCACACATTGTATAGAACACCAGATGCTTTGGTCAGCCAAGTCCTATCACTTATTCTCTTATTTAGCCTTTGTTAAGCCCATTTGTTTGTAGCTATGGAATTTTATTATGGGATTTTCCTCAAGGCATCTCTAGCTATATTAACTTATACCTTGTCAATGCAAAACATACACTTCATGTTATGCATCCTATTTATTAGATCTCTTTTGTTATCTACCCATCCCATCCATTATTCCATTTTTTAAACCCATCACCCACTACTTATCCTATGTCATCTCTTATTTCGAGGGGGGATACCTCTTCATATAAACTTGGGGCATTGGAACTCTCATGGTTTTGGTCTCATAGCATGTTTTCCATACCACTCCATAAAAAGGGGAAAATATAGACACTAGAATTTTTTACCTTATATATGATTAATTAGGTATCATAGGCCCTTATTTTTATTTAATATCATAAATAATCCCTATCTTAAGGTTTAGTATATTTACCATTGATAACTCAATAACTTGCCTTTAATATTACCTTTTTATCCTCCCCAACCTCCCAAATCCATTAATAACCTAAGGAATTTACATCTTAACCACTTTACCACCATATGATTTCATTACCAACAACCACACGCTTATCAAATATAATTTTACCCTTCAGTTGGAACAAAATTTCCAATTTGGGTGAATCAACAACAATTTGATCATGATCAATGCCAATTATTTGAATCAGAATAGATCCATATATACCCATCCAATCTTTGTCTTCTAGAACTAAAAACTCTAAATCTCAAATTGTTGCTAGATTTCTTAGATAATTAAGGACATCCTTAATGACACTCTACCATAATTTTGTTGCATTCAATTGACATCCATTTGACATGAGCTTGAAAGACTGCCTACATTCATGAGGAGATGTTTTATTCTATTTATGAATAAGTCTAAGGTAATTAACCATGTTATTATTTAATTTTTTTTATCAAGTTTTCTACTTCTATCTACTTATATAATATTTAGAACATCATCCATATCCATTAGCATTCATTTATTAGCATTTGCCATCAAATCTATTCTCTATTTTTAATTAAGCTTAGATACAGGGAGAATCAATGCTGATTCATTCTAAATCAACACCAATTCTACTAATTGGCTCTGATCCTAACATGATCAACATTGATCCACTATGTTTAATATTCAAAACTTGAGACCTTAATATTAGATCCTTGTATCCAATCCTTACTAATATTATGTCATTATTAATATGGCCTTTATATGTAGATGACTATACTAGGCATAGTGCATGACATAATCAATATCACTGATATTCCCATAGTATCAAAACTCTTATTTATTTATTAGAGTGACATAAATTTCAATCTATCCCTTTGTGTTATTGTTTCTTCTCCCTCTTATGAAGCCACTGCTAACCAACTAGATGCCATACATGATGATGTAAATTCTACCATGACTTATTGAGACAAATAGTATGCTTACATTGATAGCTTAAATGAGGATTGAATATTAATTATTATTATTATAATATATTTTATCTATTATAATTTCAAGTTTTGTTTATTTACTTGATTATGTAAACAAGTGAGCTAACATCTATTTGAGGAAGCTCATAACTTCCTGGGACTAGTTTCTAACCAGGAAGTTCACCTAATTATCTATTAATCTATTTTTGTCCAGGTTGTTTATATGTGTGTAGGTTATTCTTCCCAACCAAAAATAAGATCCCTTAGTCACTAGATTCAAAGTGGTAAACAACATCTCCTAATAACTAAGTATTCATCATAAACCCTAATTTTCATTTGAGTTTTTAGTAACTAATTTAAATAAAGGAAAAGTGAAAAACTATTATAATAGTTATAAGGGAGAGTATAACTCAAAAATTAATGAGTAAGAGGGTTTAAAATTTTCAATGTGTTTTCAATATATTTTGACCTCTATACCTAAATTTATGACTAATTTATCAGTTTGCAAGTCTATGTACAAGACTTAAAAAGGTAGAGTTTTGTATTCCTAACAAATAATGATAGAAGAGGAAGATTGTAGTTGTATATTGAGTAATAAATAATTCTAAATGTGAAATAACTCTATTAAATCCTTAATCATCTAAGTTAGATTCAAATATCTAGGTGAGAAGATGAAAAACTATCACGTATAAGGCCTATTTGATAAGATCTATAGGACTTGTTTTCTATCTATTTATAACAATTAGTATGAAGGAAGATAAGATTTTAATATTGAATAAAGAAAAAATTAAAATAATTTAAAGGCACCTAATAAGGCTTCAAATTTTTAATTTTTGAGTACTATATTCATCAAACAAGGTTGCAGACCTAGTAAATGGCAAGATTTTCTAGAAGCCCTATTTGCAAAATTTTACAAAGTTTATAATAGAGAATAGACTAAAGGAGTTAGTTGATGTGTATAACATAAAAAACATGGAAATAAATTTTGAGGAAGTCACAAAGAGTGAGAATTTTGAATTAAACTAAGTACAAGAAGGCTATAAAGCCTTGAGGAGACCTAGAAGACCTAGTGTAGTAGACCTAGAAGAGCCCTACTTATATCACAAGGAAATGCAAGTAATATATCATGTATTTTTATCTGATAATACATGAAACCAAACTATATAAGTCTTAGAAACTATAGTGATAGGTAATTTGATACCACAAATAGGTACCTAATTAATACCGTCATAACATTTAATAACAATAGTTGTACCACCTAAAATTACTTTTATTATATCCTATTCTAGTAAGAAATTACATTTTGCATATGTTTAAGCTTGAACCATTTCCAACCATAATACCTTTATTTAACTTTGAATGTGAATTTATGAAATATGTTATGAATAATTATCCATTATTAAAATCATCTGTATGAATCTAATGGTCATAAAATGTAATAGAAGGAACCTCTTGATGTGCATTTCTTACCAAACCTATGAAATCTTATAAGATATGAGAAAATGAAATGGAAGGTTGTCATTTAGGAGATATAATATGAACATCATATTTATTTTAAGTATTTTGAGTTGCATAACTTATAATAGGGTTATAAATACATTCAAATATTGATTGTGTTATTTAACTGATTTATTCAAAGTATTATTGTGTTCTTACACATGAATAACTATTTTATCAACATCATAACCTAAATATATATTGGTAATATAACCTAAATATATATGATAATCATAACATTCATTCACATCATAATTATTGAGTAAACATGTAGATAAGCCAAACTCATATTGAGGATGTAAAGACACCATATTACATTCAAGAAATAGTTTAATAACTTGGCTAGGACTCTTGCAAAACTAATTAAATTGTCATCACTCTTAATAAGGAAGGACAATATTTTTATTTATTTGAGATACTTTTCTAACTACAATATTATCTAATCCTTATCTTGAAAAATAGTAATATCACTAGCATTATCCTTAAATGGTGTTTAACTTGATATTTAGCTCCACTAGAGGTAGATGTAATAGTTTCATATTTAATAATTTTTCCTATATATTATTAATATCATAACTCCTAATCTTTTGAAAACACTCATTAAAATATTGATATGTATTTAAAATTAATTTTTCCTTGAAAGATTAATTTTTTTTAGATAAAATACTTTATAATTCACTATCAGATAATTGGTAAGACATCAAATTATAATCATTATTTTTGTTTTACCCTATTTTCGATATATAAAATAATAATAATCTAGGTGTAAAAATAGATAATAACATAATGATAAATATGTAAAATAATCAACAATTTTTATTTTGACAAAATGCTAAATGGAAAATTTCTCTTTCAAAAACTCATTAGTAATAAAGTTTACATAGACATTCATGTTGATTGTTCTACGTGTATGAAATTAGAAATCAGTAAGAGAGGTGGTTTTACATGCTTAGAATAAGGAACATAATAAAAACTTACTTCTAGATAGGTCCACTATAAGTGGGTATGGGTGTAGGTTGTTTGAGTCTATTGACTATAGGATTATCCCATATGATTGTGTTGATTGACTGACATAAAATATATAAATAAATATAATTATGTAAATGGCATATGAGAAGAATTATCAAAGAATATTCTTAGACAAGACCACTATAAGTGTAAAATAGTGTCAGATATTTATTTTGTTGATTGTAGACATATTATGAGAAAGTGTTTCTTGGTGGATTAGCCCATATTGGGTGAAACACATTACATCCTGTCTTCTTATTGTGAATTTTAATTTTTGTTCTTTATGGATCTCTATTCATAGATCTTGTTATTATGATTCTATGAAATTGTTATGAATTGATTTATAATTTATTCCTAATATTAATGGGATGAGTTGACCTCAATCACCTCTATTATGATTATTTTTTGCCTATGTATCTAATACTCCAATGAGGGAAATCAAACCCACATACTTCTTGCACTTATATTGAATGTGTAATTATGCTCCTTTTACTATATGTATGTAGCTATAAAATAGATTTAATACTTGACACTTATATATAGTAACTTACTTTATAATGCTCTTGACTTGTATTATGATTATTCCTAATAAGTGATATTGAATTTGGATAGAATAAGGAAAATTTACTCAATGTGTAGAAACATAAAATCTTGAACCAAGTGAATATAAAGTAGGGAAATGAATCAAATTTGATGTGTATTTATAGGAAATAATTTTGATAATTTATTTTATCTATTCATGTAAAACATGTGGTAACACCCAAAATATTATTTGAATTTTATAAACTAGTCATTATTTGGCATGTGACACAATTGGCCTAAGTGGATAGGAGCGCATATCTCTCTTACATACATAGCATAAACTTATCCAAAAGGATAAAGGACACCTGTCTTAAGTTAGATACATTATGAAAGTGATTTAAAGTATCTTTAACATTTTAATTTAAAAATTTGTGTGTAATGATAATAGGGAAAAAAAGGTTAAACCTGTATATGGATAAATGATTGATAAGAATGGAGAATAATATTCATGTATTTGTGTGCAAGACACTAGGTTTATGATGTGTCAATAATTATAATTTTCAATAACCTATGACCAAATTTATGTGTTTACACCCCCTCCCCAATTCTAGTAATGAAATTTATAGAGTGAAGGAGAAATATTTTGAACATGAGTGTGTATAACACACTTTTTACTTGATCAAATACTTTGATTATGCAAGGCACTCAAATTTAGTAAACCCTAAATAACTAATCTAGTATTCATTTTGGTCATTTTGAAATTTAATAAATCTAATATCTTAAATTTTTATAATTGGAAAGAGATCAAGGAGGAGTAAAATTATATGTAAGTGATACCAAACTGTATGTAACTTATAATTGATGATGAAGAACTATGCCCATTATTGAATCACTTAGAGAATTTGAACTAATGGTAAATTTAGAGTGATTAAATCCTAATTGGAGTAAATAATAATTATTTTAAATTGTAAATATGCATTATTACAACTCTCATGAATAAGGAGTAGGACCCAATGAACTAATCCAAAAATGTGGAACCATGATAGGTTCACTAGAATTGATGTCAATAATATCGAGTGTCACTATACTCATAGATTACCAAAAATAAAATATGGAACCATAAAATGAGTTCTCTATAAGTAATTCCATGTCCATTAAGCATCATTGAACCTCATCATACATTACTTTCATAGATCAGATCACACCACTATAAACATATCTAGATTATAATTGACATGATCAAAAGAGAATTAAGAATATCCATGCTCCCATCATGACCATATTTCTCTTTGAAATGAAATTAATATTTTACCTTAAAATTGTAACTTTAAAACTTTGAAAAATGTGCATGAATAAGTATCATTATTTTTTCTATTTTTAAACTATGAAAGTTTGAACTTTAAAAATGTGCATGAACAAGTATAATGCTTTTGTATGTTTGAAAATTTTAACTTTTAAAATGTGGATGAAAAACTATCATGTTTTTTTCCACTTTGAAACTTCTAACTTCAAAAATGTGCTTGAATAAGTGTCATGATTTTTTCTACTTTGAAACTTTAAACTTTTGAATTTTGTGCATGAATAAGTACCATTTTTTTTGAAAGATTGAAAATTTGAACTCTGAAACATATGTGTACAATCATAAAAAATAATCATGACCATTGAATTTGTTCCTATGATATATAATTATATGCATCTATATTCTCAATTGTAATTATATTTTCAACCTTTAAATTTGATATTGTAACTATTTTTACATATGTCTATGTATTTGCATTCAAGTATCTATAAATTTATAATTTGAGTCTTTGAAAAATGATTGAATATGAATGCCACATCCCTCCATAATATGAAATGTTCCAATGTATATATATATATATATATATATATATATATATATATATATATATATTAAAGCTATTTAAACATTTGAAAACTTGTACTCTACTATAGAATCTGATTTTTCATAACTTTGAATCTTTGAAAACCTATGCTCTATACCAAATATTATTTTTATCTTTCCATGGAGTATTAAAATTATAATATGATACCAATATGATGACCCTATTTTTAAATGAGGGATTTAGCTTACAAGTCACTCATCTTAAAATAAGATTTATTGATATCATGTGATAAATATATAATCATGTAGTATTATGTCAACATTTGGAGAGTGTGTCATCATATAAATATAGTTTTCATTAAAACAAGTATGTAACATATTTCATGTGAGGAATAAATATTTCATGACTAGATAGATTTAATAATCAAGTATGAAATTAAGTAACGATAGTAAAAGTGTATGATATGTATCATGGCATGGATATCAAGCACAACACACAATGTCATACATTAAGGCCAAGGGATGCATACAAGGGATAGGTTAAAATGTTACATAAGTAAAAATTTCACACATAATGCCAAGGGCCACAATCAATGTACATAGTAAATGTATTACAAACAAATATCTCACATATAGGGCAAAGTGACATAATCAATGGTCATGTTTAAATGTCATGTATACCAAGAAAAAATATCATAGAGATGCTCAGGAAATTGTTTCACATAAGGATCAAGGGACACCCATAATAAAAAATAAATGTTTGTCATATCATGCAAGAAAGTAAACAATATCAAAGTAACATAGAACAGGTGAGAATAGTTTATTCCATCCATATGTATCAATTCCATGTTATAACAAAGTAACATGTTCATGTTGCATAATGTAACATATGAGTGATAATAAGACACTTGTAATATATGTATCTCAATATTGTATTTGAGGTCATATATAGATATAACCTATTACAGTGTAACTTATACAATAATATGACCCCCAATGTAGGCATGGTCACTAGGTATAAGGGAGTCAAACATCTGAGAATACATATAAAATGTATGTCCTACATCACATTCATATACCTCATGAAGTGAATTTTTTTATAAAACAATAATATGCTATCTACTAAATATTTGATAAATAACATATGCAAAGAAGTAAACTAGCATCTCATGTCATGCTCAAGTCCTAATTTTTTATTTTTTGAAAATATTTTAATTTTCTTGATATTTTTTTGTAATTTTTAAAATATTTTAGTATTTTTTGATATATTGGAAAGGAAACTAACCATGATTCATCCAACGGGAGGACCATAATATGTTCTTGAATAAAATATGTTGAAGATTTTTTTTTTCACAAAATGCTATATGTAGGTGTATCTAAACTCAAAAAGACATTAAGTGTTGTAGTGTATTTGTCCTGATTAATGCTTATAGAATATATTACCACATGTAACTGGAGAAGGTGAAAGACTAGGAGAAATTTGTTTTAAAATAAGAGAATATATTACTAGTTGTGTTCTCTATGGAACATGCTAAACTATCTAAAGAATCACTCTATAACATGTTATGTAAGATTTATATTTATTTGAATCTTAAGTAACTCTATAATATGGAGCTTGCTAATTAGGAGGGTGTACCATTTTCATTTGAAATGAATGTATATAAGTTATTTATATGTACTATAACTGATTATACACTATGCTCTTGAATGGGTGCATTGACTATCTTTGTATTGTGATCTTTTATAAATCCCATAATAAATTGTGGTGGTGGTGAGAGAAGGGAAGGAGTTACCACTGACTATAGAGGGTACTCTTATTGAATTCCTATAACTTTCAAAACTTGATCATAATTTATAAAATTGAGGCATATATGAATTGTAGATGATATTACATGGAGTTTCTATTTCTAAGGGCACCTTAATAACATGTTAAAAACCCTTGTGCTTTGTAAGACTAGAAATGGAGTTGTCACTATTGTCAAACCAACTTGTAGAGGTGGAACTATATGCCCCATAGTATATTTTATATGACCATCAAATATTTTGAATAATTTTGATGTATCTTATAAATATTGTTATGTATATCTAATAATGTGAAGGAGTATCATTGTACATGCATTGTCTCTTCACCCATTATCAATCATGACATTGTGAATAGACTATTGGTTGATATATGTGTTAAAAAGGAGTGCATGCCTATTTGAGTGATTATATTTTATTTAAATGTCATCAAATATAATTATTGGATGTTGTGTTGGTGTTCCTAAAAACTTACCAATAATGTTTTCTATTGGATGACCATATGTCTTAGGAGAAGGATGCACATTATACATATGATGTAATTTTTAATTGTTTGCATTTACTAATGTAAGATGATTTGAGAAAGGATCACTTAATATTTTAAACTTTGCATTGTCATTTTTTTTTGGAATGACTTATTCGGTGGGTTTTATTAACTCAATAGTATTTCATAGATAATATATTTTATATTATACCTTAACACGTAACACATATTCATAGAATTCCCAATGCATTTATGGTATTCATAATATGCATTATTATTAAATCCCTTAGGTTGAGGCTTGATAAAATCTAGCTCAAATGATGGAGGTAAAGATATAAGATTGAAATCAATTATTTTTTGTAACAATATATGGGGATGTTGTGGTATCCTTGTAAATTGTCTCCTTGGTGGAAATATCAATTTAAGCTTGTATGATGGTTATGATATTATATTAACTATTAATTTTGATTCATTTTTGATTTCATTAGTTTGAACCTTATAATTTGGCATGATTTAAAACATTATATTTGAAGTAGATGAAGAACTTGGTGCATATTTTAGCTTGTTTAATGTTATGATCTTGAATTCACTTTCTTTGATTGTATGGAATAGTTCATAAAAGGATTTGTATTTATAAAACATGATTGGTTCTTTTAGTGGTGATAGAAATATTTGATTAAAAATATATTGTAATTCATTATCTACCATATATTTTTTCATCTTAGATATACTAGTTTTATAACACAAATGAAAAGCTATAAAACTAGCTAGCTACCTAGCTTCTCATCGATGTTGATAGAAAAATGTGATAAAAAATAATACACCAATGGGTTAAATACTATAATTAATTGGATAGGTATATCATCAAACCATCATAAATCATAACCTTTTATGCTTCTTTTAAATATCTTGGTGATTCATTTATCATTGTCACCATAATCCAAGAAATTTTCATGGAATTATTGAAGATGTTAATCTAGATCACCTTTACCTTTATATAGTGGTAGATTAGGATCTAAAAAAATTTATATTAATGGGTAAGAGGTTATTTAGGTGTAAAAGGATTATGAATTAGAGTTTAATAATTAATTGAGTGAGTATATTTAGAGATACCTTTATCTAATTATAATACTTTAACATGTAAGGCTATGACAATTTTCTCAAGAGAGTATGAATTAGGTGAATTTGAAAGTGGACCTTGCATAGTAATCAAGTGAGGTGTACAAGATGCTTGTGTGTAAACCTTTATATAAATCTATTTCAAACCAAGTGATGCCACCATACCTATAGATGGTGTAACATATGTAACTATAGGTATTGATATATGAATAAGAATAATAGTGGATACTATAACACTTGAAATAAGAGGTTATTGTGCTTGAGGTGATACATTTTTTATGTGGTGTTTATTTTTATATGCTAAGAGTGATTTGAAAATCTTATCCACTTGGTGGGGACATTTTATAAGTCCTTGATGTAAATTTGACAACTCTTTGACTTGTTATGGATTGACACCATTGAGTTAATTTGTATTTGTCTTTGTTATCATGCATAGATTCATTATCTTGACTATATATTTTATCACTAACCTCATCGTAAATGTGCATATAGTTTTTAAGGGTTGCCTCATCATATTGATAAAAAATATCTATGTTATCCATTTTATAAGTGACCAAAATAATCTGAATATAATTTATAGGAATTCCAATTATTCTAGAACTATGAATTAGAGGAATAGAGGAGGTAAATTTATTGAGTGGCATGCAAAGGTGTAAAATATAATTATAAATGTGTGCAACTAGATACAATGTGTTTAATTTATAGGGTCTCAGATATACTAATCCTAGTTATCACTAAGAGGATTCCACCATTCCCATAATCACATTAAATTATCACTAGGATATGTTGAGAGTAGCTTCTTAGGGATAATCACTTACCAATATACTACAAGAACAAATGATTAAAGGCTTTATACGGCTAAAAAATAAAACCTAGGAATTTCCAATATACCTTGAAGTACATGAAAAATAAAATACATTTATAGTTTTATCTAATGGCTTGAGTATTAAGGTAGTACCCCTCACACCATAACTCAGTTAAAAATAAAAACTAGTTTCATTAGAATGATAATTCCTATGAGTTTTAAAACTATTAGAATATAGTTTATAGTAAATAAAAAAGAAAGGATAATTAAAAACCAATGACAAGTAAATACTTTTGTGTAAATAAAATAGTAATTTTTAGTCACAAAGGTAAAATATAAATCATATATCAATGCTTAGTAAAATAAAATGATGGATTTTGGACAAATATAAATTCTTTTCATAGCTAAACCAAATCAAAATGGAAACCAAAAGGACACCTAGAGGTTATTTCCTCATATAGAGTGTTTTTTTGGTTAATTTATCCTTTCAAAAATAATGTATAAATGTTCTCTCTAAATGGGCCTTAGCTCATAGGTAAAGTGAGCATGGATACTAGGATGTGAAAGGCCAGTTTAAACCTCTTTATGATAGCTATGTACAACATCCCAATGTGGGATCTTCTCCTATAACTTCATCTAGAATATTAGCATCTAGAAGTTATTATAGGAATTACCATGGCACTGGGTCAACCCATCACCATTGAATTGGTAACACTTTCTCATTAAAGGATGGTTACAACCTAAGTGCATGTCTTCTTATCAATGGATAACTCTCATCAAAGGATGGTTATGACCCAGGTGCATGTCATAAGATCAAAATAAATTCCAAATATATAAAATGGACATAAAAATCATTTGTGATAACAAAACCATCATTTAACTGAGTTATAACATTCTTAACCATAAGCTAAAAGACTACCTAAAAAAAATTAGGTTCCTTCTACTCCCAAACACATGTGGACCAGAAGGATACACCAAGGATGGAATGCAAATATAATCAACCTTTAAGGATTGGAACACCTAAAGCTCCACCAAGTGATCCAATTCTAGGTGATCAAAAAGGTATTTCTTGAAAAAATTCATTCACTCCTATTGATCTATTTTTTTATTTTGATTTCATGGATGATAAGGTGCCCCTAGGGAACCTCCCTAGACCCATTCTACCCTTCCCCCCCCCCCCCCCTCTACCACCAAATCTCCCCCTCTTTCATATTTTTTGGTGGTCACCCCTCCTAGGAGTTCTTCCCCCTTAAATGGAAAGGGTCTTATCCCCTCATTTGAACCACTCCTCACCCCCTCCAAACCTAATCCTATATCGAATCCATCTCCCTCCTTTGAAATGATCCTCAAAGCCCCTTCCCTGTTCTCCTCCTATAGTCGCTTAACTTGTCTCCTCCCCCCTTCACCTCTATAGGATCACTCTTTAGGTTCTAATTAGCCTTTTAAGTTTAGAACCTTCTTAGAGACAACTCAGGTTTTGGTTTGTAAAATCCCTCTTTTTGTTGCCTTGAATTGTGAAAATAGGTCACTTTTTGAGGATGCATTAATATCTCCCCTTATAAAGACCACTAAGCCTTCAAAAGATAAGGGAAAATGCTTTGATACCAAGTATCCAACTTCAAATGTGATCCAAGAAGAAGGGTTTACTACAAATTCCAATATTAGAAAAGGGAGGAAAAAACCAATATTGGAGTTATCCCAAAACCAATAGGTAGTTCATACAGAATGGTCACTAGGAATATTGAAATGGATAAAGAAATTGTAAAGGGTTCCCAACAAACCCTCAAAATAAATTAGGATAATAAATGAAAATCCTAACATGGAATGTTAGAGGGTTAAATAACCCCAGGAAGCAGAGGACCTTATGTAACCTTAAAAACATAATTGACCCTACAATTCTTCTTATCCAAGAAACTAAAATGTCTAAAAATTCATTAAGATCATGTGCAAATAAATTTTGGAGGAAAGCTCATGTAATAGCATCATATTATAAAGGTGTCTCTAGGGGTCTTGTGATCATTTGGAACTTGGAAAATTTTGAAGGTACCCTTCTTTGGAAGACTAGTGATCAAATTTCTATTATTTTAAGAGACTTAGGTAGCATTGAGGAATGGATCCTCTTCAATGTTTATGCCCAAAACATCAAAAATGCTAGAAATAATTTATTTGGAATGCCTTTATTTTTAAAGGACCTATGAAATATGGAATTGGATTGTATTTGGTGAGTTGGATACCCTTTTTACTCCTAGGGACAAAAGAATGGGACTAATATATCTCATGAAAAGTATGATGGACTTTAATGATTTCATATCAAGAGCAAGGATTATGAATATGGACCTAAATGACAACCCATTTACTTATTCCAATAGAATAATGGGATATAATTTGATTTAAGTCTACCTTTATAGATTTTTTAATCTCCTTATATTGTGACATTTAATTCACTAGTAGACTCTCCTCCCTACCTAGAATCGACTTGGGTCACAATCCTTTGATATTTGAAGGTGAAAAAATATTGAAACCAAAAAATAGTCATTTTAGATTTGAAATCATGTGGATCCATTACCTAAACCCAATAAAATCCTTAAATGAATGGTGGAAAAAACCATTTTTAGGCTCTAACATGTTTAATCTAACAAAAAACTAAGTTTCCTCAAGGTAAAGTTGAAAATTTGGAACAAGGAAGTCTTTGGTGATATCTTCTTAAAAAAAGGGAATTGGAGGAACAACTAATGTCAATTGAATAAATATCATCTTTGAAAGGCAAAAATTAATAGACCTATCAAAAGGAAAAATAAATCTTGTGCTAATTTCACAACCTTGACGCAAGGGAAGAAGCCTACTAGAGATAAAATTCTAGGTGCACTTGTCTAAAGGAGATAAGAACACCAAATTATTTCATCATTTGGAAACCAAACATAGGAATACGAACAAAATTACTTAGTTGAAAATGGATAATGGGAATATTAGTAAATAAGATGAGGAGATATCCTACCATATAATAAACTTCTTCAGAAATCTTCTCACAGAAGAAGGTCCCCTTGATGAACAACTAGTGGATAGTACTTTGAATAAATTTGATAAAGTCATATCTAATTCTAAAAATGTTTTCCTTACTAAAATTCCATTAGAAGAGGAGGTAAAAAATATAGTTTTTGAGATGGAGGGATTCAAAGCCTTAGGCCCTGATGGTTTTCCCCCCTTTTTCTTCCAAAAACTTTAGGATATTGTTCACACTGAGGTTGAGGTAGCATCTAGGGAATTCTTTCAATATAGACCCATTCTTATATAAATGAATAATACTTTCTTTTTTTTATTCCAAAAAATCCAAGAGCAAAAAATCTCTAGGATTTTTTCCCTATCATTCTTTGCAATACCACATACAAAATTTGCTCTATCATCTTAGTGAAGAGAATGCAACACCTCCTAGATAAATTCATCAAGGAATAATATGGAATGTTTATGATTGGAAGACAAACAATGGATGGAATAATCTTGGTTCATGAATCCATTCATTCCATCTCCAGGTCTGCAAAACAAAGAATGTTCATTAAGCTAGACATGAACAAAGCATATGACCAAATCTCTTAGAATTTTTTAATGAAGATCCTAGAAAATTTGGGTTTTAATCAAAACCTAATGAAAACCTCCATAATCATGAATGGATTACCAAAAATATTATTCTTAGCTTCTATAGGACTAAGATAAGGTGACCCCCTCTTCCCATATATCTTCATCATCATAGCATAAACCTTGGGGAGGAATTTTATAAAATACTATACACATGGCTTGATTAAAGGTATCTCAATTGCACTCAATACTGAACTTGTCACCCATAATTAATTCATAGATGATACAATAATTTTAGGGAAATATTTGATGGAGGAAGCTAAATATCTGAAATCTATTCTAAAAACTTATGAATCTATCTTGAACTAGTGTATAAATTTTCACAATAGCTCACTCTTCTTTATTAATACCCTAGTCATCCTACAAAAAAGGATTGCAAGAATAATGGAATGTTAGGTGAGTCAACTACTAACAACTTATTTAGGCATTCCATTATTTGAAGGTAAAATGGATTCTGAACTCTAAAATCCCCTCATTGATAGAAGTCAAAGAAAACTTGTAGTGTGGAAGGGACACTTCCTCACTCAGGAAAGAAAATTTCATTTACTCAAAGACTCGATCTAGAGTATCCTAGTATACCTAATGTAAGTATTCTAGATACCCACTAATGTGGTATCTAAAATAGAACAAATTATAAATAATTTCCTATGGAGGGGCACTAAGGATCGATTTAAGTTTTACCTAGTCTCTTGGGAGAAAGCCTATCTACCTAAAGAAAATGGAGGATTGTGCCTTAGAAGCATTAATTACATGAACAAGGCCCTAATAATATATAGAATGGGATAGAATTGTTAAGTCTAAATACCTAAAAGGGCCTGAGATAGACTATTGTTTGTGGGAAGAAGGCCTAGAGGATGGGTCCACATTTTAAAAAGCCATCAACAACTATAAGGATCTACTTCTAAAAGGAATAAAATGGTAAATTAGATATGGGGAGAGAATATACTTCTAGGATGATGATTAGATGTCCACCACCCCCCTCTCCTCACAAGGTACTTGGTCTAACTTATATGCATGTTTCAATAAAATATGGGGCTCCAAAGTCAAATATTATTAGAATGTGAATGAAGGTTCAAAGAGTTGGAAAGTCCTTGCCATAAAAGTATGCACTTTTAAAGAAGTGAAAGAATTCATAATCTCAACTCTTCCATTAGACAGGTTCACATTCCTTTATTCCCTGAGGAAGATCATTTTTTATGGGTAACTAAAGATAGTGGTATGTATTCAGTGTCCTCAAGACATGCCACTAATCTGGATCTTGAAGATGAATGGAACTACTAGAAATATTTATGGATAAAACACTTAAATCCCAAGGTTAAATTCTTTTTTTGGCTATTGGCCCAAGAAAACATCCTAATCATGGATAACTTGGCAAAAAAAGGACTCATTGTCTGTAGTTTATACCCTCTATGCAATAAAGTTGAGGACTCAGTTCATCATCTACTTCTAACTTTTACATTCAATTTGAGCTTATTTAATTGGTTATTGAACAAATTAAACCTCTCATGGGTTAAACTAGATAATGTGTTTGACCTCATTAAACAATGTAAACCCCCTTGGAATATCCCATCCCTAGAATTCCTATGGAATTTGGCTCTCCCGCATTAGTTTTGGAGTGTCTATAAAGCCCATAACTAGCCTATTTTCAAATATAAGGCACCAGTCAAAATGGTTTTTCTTTGACTATATCATGCCACCACTGAGAATTGGAGAGTCTTCCCTCCCATTGAGAGAAATCTAAGACCTGCCTCAAAATAACTAATTTTCAATAATTGTGAGGTGGTATATAAAATAAGGTCCCCATCCAAATATATAATTCATAAACACATGAGGTAGAAGACTCCACCTAGAGGCTAGGTTAAACTTAAATTTTATGGAGCCTTAAAAGGAAACATGGGCCCTACAGGTATGGGAGGATCCATAAAGAATTTGAATGTGACGATGATTATTACCTATACAGGCCCCATGGAAACATAGACTAATTATGTAGTCAAATCCAAGGTGGCATTATGGGGTATCCAGCTTGCCTCTAGCTTGAAGATGGAAATAATTATTGTTGAGGGGTATTCCCTCCATATCCTTAATTCCCTTGAAGGAAAAATAACCCCCTCCCATACAATTAAAGCCATAATTGATGACACTAAGAAGAATTTGAGGGAGATGACATAATTCAACATTATTCACACTTATTATGAAGGGAATGAGGTGGTGGATATGTTTGTTAATATATAAGTATGCCTCCCTCTTTTAACCAACTATCATGTAGGATGTTACACCCCCAAAAGTGTCTCATCAGCCATTCAAAATGAATGCACCTCGAGATAAGATGGTGATTATAAAGATACATATGTAAACCATACTCATTGAGTGATAGATTTCAAATATAATGATTTTTCATTAGTCAAACATGAGGATAATTTATTACATAAGGTGGGAGGAAATGTGTCCTTCAAGTATTTTTCAAAATTTTAACACAAAGCTATACCAAGACCTACTAAATTTCATTCTCAACTTAATAGGTACTATGGATATGGGAGGTAATAGGGATTGCTTCGAACCAACTTCTTGAATGAAAGTTTGAGGTATGAAGAAGGTATGTAAAAATCTTCATCAAGCCAGGATTATTGAATTTATGCTAAGGATAATTGAACATGATGTGGGTGTGGTGAGAGAATTCATTATTAGATGGAATAAGAGGGTCATAGAGATAATAGGAGTTAGAATCTTGATCACAAAGGAGTTGATTGGAGAAGCTATAGGTATTTCATGTGATGGATTAAAGACATATAAAGACCAATAAAAAATCAAGAGTTTCTATAGAGGTTTTTCTACACCAATGAATTTGTCAAGACAAAAAAAGGGGTTCCCCTGCACCAAAATTCTATGCCAATAGGTTGAAGTATGACTATAAGTTATGAAGTAATTGATGCTTGAAGGTAAGCACACACCCTAATATTATCTCATCAATTTTTATTGATAAATCACTTTCAGGGGTATAAAATCAGCCTCCCCTTTTATCTCCTCAAATCTCTAGAAAGCACTACTCTTGTTCACCAAATAAATGATACAAACCCCATCCTTCACCAAAGCCTCATCCTACTTTTGGTTAAGCATGGAGAAAATTTACAGGGTAGGGAGGTTCCTATGAAGGGGTCTTATATAGAGGAGTACTCTCCTAAGGAATGCCTTACCTCTGGGTCCTACCATTTATTAATTAGTACTCCCCATGTGAGCCTTTTATCCAAAACATATACTAAAGACCCTCCCATGAAACTCATTGTCCCTAGACCTAAACCAATCCTAATATATGAGGGTACTTATGGATAAGTGGTGGTGAAAGGAAAAATTACATTCATAGAGGAGATCAAATCCAATAAAGAGAATCTAAAAAAATTTAATGGTAAGCTTCATGAGGTTGAGATGAATTAATGGGCCTTATACAATATTGGAATGTCATGAAAAAAGAAGTGGCCAAAATAATCAAATCCTTTACCCATTTTATTAAGGCGGATAAGACCCACATGAATTAACACATGATGGTGTTGGAGACCCCCTCTATAAATATCCCCTATATTATCCCACTAAGAGGACCCTAATGTAGGAACAGGTGCATAATAAACCCCAAATGATCTTACCCGAGGATGACACAAAAGGGCCTAAAAAAAGAACAAGGTATAGAATTTAAAAGAGAAAATAGGGTGTACAAGAGAAGATGACCAAGGATGTGAAGGAACCAATATAGGTATCCCACCTCCTAGAACATATTTTTGTTTATCTGTCTATTGGTTTACCTTTCATAGGGATAATTAGTTAGTTTCTACTACTTTTTATTATTTCAGCCCATGGGACTTGATACTCTACTTTATAATTTTTAACTATGGATCTTGGTTCCTATAAAACTAGGTCATTTACCTTGTCAAATTAAAAAAATATGATGAAGTATTATCATATTTATATTTAGAATATCAAATTCATAAACTCAATCAAAACCCTAGAAATAAAATTAATAAAGAAAATAGTGTTTCAAAGATAAATGCATTGGTTCAAAAAATATTTTACCCAATTTTTTATAGAAAAATATTATTTTAAGTGATTATATAGGTTTAAACATATATGATACCAATTATAAATATATAGGTTTAAACATATATAATACCAATTTTAAATATACATGTTTAAAATATAATACCAATTCTAAATATGTACAATGAGCGACAATTTTGATTTTGATAAAATGTTAAATATGGAAAAATTTTATTTTAGAAAAGGATTGGGACTAAAATAACTTAGCTTACACATTTTTTTTTCTAAGTGTTTGAAAGTGTATATTAGTAAGAAAGGTGGTTTTACATGCTCATAAATAATTATTGTATGTGGACAGGGGCATAGTTCATTTGAGCACATTAACTATAGACTTATCCAAGTTGATTGTGTTAATTGATTGATGGGAAAATATAAAAAGAAACATAATTATGGAAATGATAGATAAGAGGAAAAATTAGATAATATAATTAGACATGACCACTAAATGTGAACAATATAGATCACTTGAGTTCATTAACCACAGACATATCTTGGTTGACTATGACATAAAACTAATTGTTGCACCTTTTATGCCTATGTCTATTGATCACTTAGAGATATCATGATTTGGATTATGTCACACATAATTTTCTATTTGTGTTTTTTAATTTAAAAATCTAAGTGTACTTTGATATATGTTTTATTATTTTCATAATATTGGAGTTATATTTCTAAATAATAAAAGGGAATAGAAATGTAATTTAGTAAATAAATATGCTTTTATTAACCTACTGATTTGTGTAAATAGATTTTATGTTTGCCTTTTCTAAATATAGTAATAAGTGAGAGAAATTAGAACTTAGATTATTTTGACTAATCTGGATTAAGCCAAGGTCTGATACTGGAGGAGCAAGACTAAGAAACAATCAAAAATATGCCCTTGGACTTCATTTCTTGATTGGATAAGAGAGTCAAAAATAGGACACCCTATTATCTGATGATGTAGTCCTATTATGGTGCTATTATACTAAGGCTAAAATCTTTCTGGGTTCTATTCAAAATGCTTGTGTTATCCTATCTCTAAAATTTTAGGGTCTAGGACCTCATAGAGCTCACTATGTGCCTATTTAATCTTAAAAATTATTAGGATCTCTTGGTGCTTGAAGTAAAATGCAAACTTGGGAAAGGGAGAGAAGGGGTTAGTGTGTAAAGGATATGTTGGACACACTTCACACCCTATGTATGGGCCTGCTTCCTACATACCAATACTCCAAAGAGGGATCAATCTAATGTAGTTTTCCCATTGAAGTGCTTGGTGTAATTTGTGTATGATTAATGTAACTAGAATGCAAAATTGGATGTGTTTCAACTAGCTACGGACTAGTGCAATGACTTGAGTAGGCTTTGAATAATATTGGAAGGTTATATGCAAAGAATAGGGAGGATTTCTTGAGTGTACTTTTATTCTTACGTCTCTCTTGGAAATGAGTTCCAACCCTTATAAATGGACTTGAATTGCCTTTTATAGGGAAAAAATGATTGTGGGTTAAATGAATTCATGTGAGGCCAATAGGGAAAAAGATAAGGAACTATAAGAATCTGATCATTGGAGGCAAAAGTGAACTTGGACAATAACACCAAAAATAGGACACCCTGGGTTCCAGTGCTCTTGTCCTATTTAGGTGATATTATCCTAAGGGGATGAGACCTAGGGGGATGGATCTAGGACTAAAAGGGTTTCTTGGGTCTGAAAGAGCTAAGTCTAGAAAGCTTTGAATGACTAAGATTTAGTGAAATAAGTAGCCTAGAAGGGTTGTGTGATCCAACAAGAGGACCTATGGATTAGTTTTCTTAGCGATACTGAAGTTGTATAATTTCAAATTTTACATGAATATAATATATTTAAAACTTGTAAAAAAATATGGGATTATAAAGGGTTGAGCTGATATAAATCACCTTGATGATTGACTACTACCTATGTATCCAATACTCCAAGGAGGAAAATAAAGTGCACATAATTTTCCCACCTAGGCTGAATGTGAAATTTTATTCCTTTGAATATATATATATATATATATATATATATATATATATATATATATATATATATATATATATATATATATATATATATATATATATATATATATATACATATATATATATATATGTACCTATAAAATTAATTTAATAATTGAAAATGATATCTCTTGGCTTGCTTTAGATTGATCTTAAATTGGCTTATCACTGGTCCTCATAAGTGGTGTTGAATTTAGAAATAATATGGTAAATTTGATCATTATACATATTTACAAATTATCAAACCAAGTGATTAGGAATTGATTAAATGAATGACTTTTGATGTGAATTTATAGGTGATTTTTTTTATAATTTACTTTAGCTAACCATGTGAAACATGTTGGAATACCCACTATAATTATTTTAATTTCATTAAGTAGATGTTATTTGGTATGGGACGTGACTGGCCTCAATCAAGAGGAGAACAAATTGATCTTGTTTTCCTAGCATGTACTCATCCAAAAAGATCAAGGACACATGTCATAAGCTATAAATAGTCTAAAAATGATTTTAAGCATATTGTTATTTGAATTTGAAATATTTTGTGTAATTATATTAGAAAATCAGGGTTCAAATCCAATATGGATAAATGTTTTAGAGGACTTGTGAATAAGAGTCATCTATTGGTTTGAAATTCATGTGATTTATGATGTGTTAATAATTATCATTTTAAAGTACATGTGACCATATTTATGTGTCTACATTTTTTAATTTAATCATATACTCACTAATAAGCTCATTAGGTTCTTCTTTAATCTATGAAAAAATATGAAAATTTGACATTTTGGATGATGTTTATTGAAAAATGAGATAATAAAATATTAACCAAATAATTTAAGTAACACATGGATCTTGATGGTATGTTGAAACACCAATCCAAGGAATTAGCCTTGAGGCTTTGAGGAAAAAGGTTAGTTAATAATCTATTAGTTTATAAAAACCTAGGACATGAAGCATATAATAATTTGTTATGTTGTGAAGGATCACCCTTATATGTGTAATAAATAATGTAGGAAAACAATAGAAAAGGACCTCAAAATCCAATATAATAAGTAATATATCATGAGAAGTAATTGTATGGACCGATTTTTAAGATCGTTATGATTTGTTTTAAATTTATGCTTACATGTCTTGAGCATTTTGATAAAAGATTGCATCTTAAGAAGTAGAATTAACATGTACCATGATTTACACTATTATTTTGAGAAATACCATAACCAAAATATTTATATTAAAAAATATTTCTAGAAACATGAGGTACAAAATAAGTATTAATATGAGAAGTACTAGAATAACAGAGGTTAAAGAGTAGAAACAATAGGAGAATTAGATTCATTACTTAAAATGTAAGGAAAATCTTTAGTATGCATAATATAATGATTCAAATGTTTATTTTCATCATGTAATTATTCAAATAAAAATTTATTTGTGAAGCTAATATTATTTTGTTCTTATCTAACAACATAAATTATGGCATCAATTTCTATAGGAAATAATGAAATAGAAGTTTCAAAGAAAGATATCTCATATGCACTCATAAAAATAATTTTTGAAACAATATCATTTCTAGCATTTTCATCATAAGCATTAGCATCACATGTATCTACATTTACATCATGTTCATTTTCATCTTTCAAAAATGTGTCATATGAATATAAGGAGTAAGAATGTCATCAATATTCACCATTTTATTTTTCAAATAAGCACAAATATCAAGTAAATTAATTTTAACAAAATAAATATTTACACTACTCAATATATCACTTTACACAGTAGGTATATTATATATAAATTTATTGATTATCCAATAAGAGATAAACATAAATAACATGCAAGAAAATAGGGCTAAAGATATTAGAATGAGAGAGCACAATCCTAGAAAAATAAGATCTGAAGCAACCACAACAACAAACACTAAAGGGAAGTAGAGCATGAAACCTAATATAAGATATTTTCATTAAAATGTTTAAAGTGGAGAGTGAAAAATTCTTAATAACACTATAATAACCACATAAAAGTGGTAGGGATGGAAGATAAGTTAGGTCTAATATAAATACATAAAATAGTAAATAAAGATAAAACATATCAAAAGAATGAAAGTACCTTCATAAATTGATGACTAAAGGTGGAAGATAGATATGCATACATTATTTTGAATCACCTTATCTCTAATATAAATTGAAAATATTGGAATATAGGTTATGGAATAGATTAGAAGAGCATATTTTAGAAAGAAGTTAGTTATCATAGATAATAATAATAATCATATGATACAATAATGGTAGTACAAAAATCATAAGGATTGATAGTGGAAGTCCTCATGAAAGTATTAAAAATTATTTAAAAGAGGTTACATAGATCATTATGGAATGAAACATTCTAGAACCCTTGACCATTAGTTGAAACCCAATAACCTCTCTTAAATAATAAAATAAATGCACATAGAGGTTGTAGTTATTTATCTTCTCTTGATCTCAATTCCATACTAAGAAGAAATAAAAAAATGTGTTTTTGTTGAGGGCCTACCTCAATCAGCCCCCATCATACTATTAAAATTTTTGGATAGTTTGACACTTAGCACTCATGCATGTCATCACTTTGAGATGTTGGTTTGTAAAATAAAATTATATTCTCTTTTAGTAATGATATTTCCTTATATTGGTATAATTATGCAATAAAAATCCTTCAAAATATAAAGTGTATAATAAGGGCAGAGTGTATGATTAATTTGAAATATGTATATAAATACTTGTAGTAGGAAATAATTATTAAAACCTTTAGGATGCATGTGTATATATCATATAATTTAAATTTGAACTGGGATGCACCTTTCTCTAGCCAACCAGATAAAAACATGAATGCCAACAACCAAATCATAAGGAAACATGTAAATATAGAACAAAGGACCCAAAACTAAAATTACAAGAATAATATGGTACAATAGTGGAAATGACTAGTTTTATATCATATGATAGAGATCAATAAGCTCTTAGGAGTGTGTTTGAGTATCCTTATGAAAAAAATATATATTTTAAGTTTTTATGGGAAAATAATGATAATGAAAGCTATATGGGGTCCAATGTGAAGAGGGAATAAGTTAATATGAGTTTAGTATAATCCAATCATAAAAAAAATTATGGAAACATAATAAAATAAATAAAACTACATGATTTTTACTAAAATTACATGTCTATATGCCATGTGGACAGCAATGATGTGATTAGGACACAAGTTTTTTTTTAATAGGAAAAGTTATTAGCATTGATTTTGTGATATTTTATGAATAAATTATGCAATTTAATATATTTATTTCAATAAAAAGTTTCAATTTTTGAAAGTATCAAATTCCAAAATATATATTTCCTCAATTATGAATCTCTAATATTTTTCAAAATTTAGCCTTTACCGCAAATTGATCTTTTATAAAATTTTAACATTCATATGCTATTGCATTTTCAAAAACCTTAATGAAATTTTATAACATATAAATTCATAGCATTAAGATCCTTGCTTATTAACCATACATAAGTAAATGTATTAACACTAACATGCCTTCACTTGAGGGACTTTATAGATTACATATTGACAAAAAGTGGTCAAAATTATTGCAATGAAGGAATTAGGACATTATTTTGTATTAAATAGTAGTTACATTTTAAAATATATATGTATGTCAAGGTGATTTTAGATACAACACATTATAAATATACATTCAATCATGATTTGATAGATGTGCATACATGTATGCAAAAACCTTTAAAAATTTAACAAATAATGCAATGATAACATAAATATATCCTAATGAAATAATTTATTTGATTATAATGCAATATTAGTTTAAAAATGTATAATTAAATAGATATAATATGAACTATTTGAAAATCTAACATAATTATTATAAGATATCCTATTGCAACAACTAATAAATTTTCTCATTTGCATGGTTAACATGAAGGCTTGGGAGAAACATATACTAAATTCAAAAGCATGTTAGGCCATAGTGATAAGATAATTTATTCCTCACAAAACACAACTATATGTCCGAAATCCATAATTTTATTCCATATCACCAAATTTCATTCATCCATTTTGTCAAACCATTTAATTGTCTTGTGTATGCTTCCATATTTTGTGTATTATATTTGATGATGTACATATTGTTATGTAGGAACCTATAAATATTATTTATATACTATTTAATATAATCTCAATTTTAAAATGTTTAATTGTCAAAATGTGGTAGGATAGATAAGGTATGTGAATTGTTTGAATAACTACAACATATATATGTTGTTGCATCGAATGCAATGATTATAAGATATGTAAAGTATAGATATAAAACTGATTATATATAATAATATAGCATGACCTTGATATCTATATAAATATTTTATTTACTTTTAATATTATATTTAATTAAAAAAAAACTATGTTATCTTAACTACCTAAAAAAAATTCATACACACGTGTACATGTCAAAATAAATGACACGTGAAAATTGGCCATAAAACTAACCAAATCAATCAAAATTCACACATTTTGATGTTGAAATTTCAAAATACATGGATACATTTAATTTTTTTGAAATTTCAACCCATTTACATCTATTTCCATAATCTTATACCTCACAAACCCCATATTTTGGCATCAAAACATTACAAAATTAATCAAATTTTATAATATAGAAAGGTATATTACTTCCCCCCCCCCCCCCCACCCACCCCCCCCCCCCCCCCCCCCCCCCCCCCCCCCCCCGCCCCACACACACACATAAAAGTTATAAAATAATTTTTTATTTATTATGTTGGGATCATTTTTTACATAAATCTCACTTTCCTTCCTCTACAGTCACATTTCTTAGGTATAAAATATCACCAAAAATGGGGAAGAAAGTTTAGTTTCCAATGTTATATTTGTAGCTTTTATTAAAAGTTGTTACTTTTTATTATAAAACATTTTCCCATTATTTGTCATTCCCATCCCTACATTGATGCATGCATGTGAAATAAATTATCACAATAAAATAAATACATGAATTAGCTATAACTATGAGATAACTAGGTAGATACAGTATTTGAAAGAAGAAAATATATAATTTATAAAACAAGTAATCATTTTTTTGAAATGGGAAAGCATGTCTGATTTGTTCCATTATTCATTGTGTATTGGATCACTACAAATGGTGAAAATAATTATATTAGGTTATATTTATAAAGCTTTATAGTCTTATATGTATATTATTCACCTTGAATAAGAATATTATAAGTTTTAATAAATTTGTAAGTTGTGATTTGTGACAAGTTTAATGAGTATCTTAAGGGGATGAATATATATATATATATATATATATATATATATATATATATATATATATATATATATATATATATATATATATATATATATATATATATATATATATATATATATATATATATATATATATATATATATATATATATGATATTTAAATTAAATTATACTAATGTCTGTGTGTGTAAATATTTAAAACTATACTCTCAAAATATCTCACGAATAAATTTATCTATGAGACTATATTTTTGTGAGGTAATATAGAATGAATGCTTATTTCTATCGTAGCTATATGAAGGTTTTGTAAAGGATCTCTCTTTTGTGTTAAATTTATATTAATTAATGTTATTTTTATAGTATTTTATATGGTTATATAAAAAATTTAAGGACCCTCCATAAAATTTAATAGATATATAAACCATGTCTCTTTACGTAGGAATGTTATAATGATAAATTAAGTGGATTTGGATGAAGAAAATGTGAAATATATAAAGTCAATAACTCTTTTTAGTTTTTAAAATAATTATATGTAAGAATTAAATTAGATGAATATTTACCATGATAAATTAATTTTCATTCAATAATAGAAATGGTAATGGTAAATAATGTCTTCTTTTTCCTTCATTTCTCCATGCATTGGACCATTAAAAAGGTAACAAGAGCTTTATTTATTCTTCAATATAAAATTATTCTCAAGGATCATTCTCTAGGATTGTATGGATCTAGTTTGGAACATTAAAATTATTGAGGTCTAGCAAACCTATGATTTTTTACAAATTCATTATCTTTTGTGATAAAACCATAATACATATCTTTTGTTTATATTGTAAATGATTCTAGGATAATTTTAGAGCTTATACCAAATATATTATAATATAATATGTACTTTGCATTATTTGTAGAGTGATATAATAACTAAGTAATTATAGTTACAATATTTTGATGATGGAACCATGTACTCTATAAATCAAGTGATCATTTTAACTCTTGTAGAATTTATATTCTATGACTTAAAATGTTTGTATGCACAATAAATCAACTTTAAATGTAGTTAGAAATATACTAAGAATATGTAACTAAGTTGAGCTTAAGAATATTTCTCAAAGTAAATTTAAACCATTTTCATTGGCCTATTTATCGTTGATACATTTTTTTAAAACATTGGCATGCCTTAATGTATTTTCTTCCATATTTTCAATATACATTTCCTATAAAAGGTGAAGTCTCATTCCTCTCTCTCTCTCTCTCTCTCTCCTCTCTCTCTCTCTCTCTCTCTCTCTCTCTCTCTCCTCTCTCTCTCTCTCTCTCTCTCTCCTCTCTCTCTCTCTCTCTCTCTCTCTCTCTCTCTCTTTGTGTGTGTCTGTGTGTGTGTGTGTGTTATATGTATGTATGTGTGTGTGTGTGTGTAATCGACATACCCATTTAGTGCATAGAATATAATCATTGAATATGAAGTGTATTAAATGGGGTATTTTATTATGTTTTTTAATCATAATCATGGTTTAACACAAAATAATGAATAAAATATTAAAATAAATAGATAGAGTTATATGTCTATAAGCATACAAAATTTAGATCTATCCAATTGTTGATGTAATAATAACAAGATAAAGTGATAGACAATAGGCTCTGAAAATAAGTAAAAAAGAATAAGGAATGTTCACACATATCTTTAATTCTAACATTATGAAAGTTTTAATCTATAAAGATGAATGTGAAATATAACTGTACATTTTAATGAACTCTAAATTAACCCCTACATATGTAGACTATATTTAGGAATTATAGAACACCTTAGTATTATAAACTTGAAAAAGTCAAACCTTGGTTGTTACTCTCAATTTTGTACCATTACCACTTTCATAAGTCTCACATCTACTTTATATTATGCCCTTGACCTATCTCTTGGTTTGACCAATCCTCTGTTGATGACCTAGACCTTTTATCTTACCTAGAATGCTTAAAATATGCTTATCTTATGCCCTTGCAATTTTTGATCTTGTACCTATTTTATAACTACCAAGACATAAGAATTAATCCTAGACCCTTATGTTTATGTTAGTGTCCTACCCTAATTTAGTTTTATAGTGCCCTAAATTCATCTGATACACAAATGAAACATATCCTAATGGTCAACCTAAGTGATTTAATGCAAGTTATTTCTCTAAGAGGATTGGTATAAATATAATATCATCCCTCATTCATTCATCATCTATAAAATACCTAAGGAGACCAAGACAACTTATCAAAATAATTCTATCAAGCATTAAATTGAGCAAAACTTCCCTATTTCTATATCAATCATAAGGACAACACATCTACAAGTCTAAAATACTGAAGGAGCAACCTAAGAGATATATTTTTTAAGTTATAAGGTAGGTCACTATTATACTTTCTTTTCACATATTGCATGATTCACATACAAGCCAAAACATAGCAGAGAACTACATTAGTATGAGGTCATCTTCAGAGTATTATTTACGTAGTAAAAAATCATTAATAGAGGGGTCTTTGGGGTTATCTTGACACTTTTTGTCCACTAACACATTTTTTTAGGGCATCATTCAAGGAAAAATAAGAGTAAACCTAGTGTTTTGATCAATACATTGAGAGCATTATCTTGTGTGCAAGATATAACTACATTAGGAAAAAGGTGACAAAAAACCCCATAAAAACCCAACTAATGGATTATAAAATGGATCTATATTGTGGTCTAGACTCCTAAAACTATTAGGACACTATCATTAATGCAAGTGTCCATCATGGATGCAAGTGTTCAATGGTTAAATGTAGTTAGAACTTAAAATGAATAAAACCCAAATATCTGTTACAATCCTATGATGATTCTTGATCATTTTCATATTACATAATAGAACATCAAACAAGATATGATTTTTCTCATACTTTATTCATGTAGTTGTACAATCATTATTATATTTATTTCACATGCTTAAATAAATTTCTTAATGCATCACTTGACATAATCTAACAATTAGGTGAATGGGTTGTTAATCCTTACCCCTCCTAAAAGGATGGATATCATATGAGTAAAATACCTCCCTAAGGTCTCAATGTACCAGGTCTTGGTATACTAGTCTTCACTAAGTTGGTCAATGCAGACTACTCCATGTAAAGGGTATATTTTAACAAATTAAGATGCAGTTAGCTCCAGGTAAGGAATTGATTGAAAGACTTCACACTTATTAATAAAGTGCACACTTTCCTTGATATATACTTTCATGATTTAGCCTTTAATAGAAATCAAACTCCTTAAGATATTATTTAATGAAAATAATTGATTTCCTTACCAATTTATCATTTTTATGGATGCAATAATTCTACACTAGTGATACATAGAATGGAAAATGATAATCTGTTAGGTTATGGAGCTAAAAGCTTCAACCCTTTGCAAACTGAGGAACAGATGGTTGCTGAGTTCTACAGGAACCGGCATCGGCAGCAGGACCGATGTCGGCAGAGACCAGTGAAGAATGCCACCGGTGACGGCAGGACGTCGGCCGACGTCGGCAGAACCAGACAAGCAGGGACCGACGTCGGTCGCCTGTGTGTTCCAGAACTGCCCGTTTCACGGACAGTTAGTTAAGTAAACGAAGAGTTTGCATGTTGAGACCAGTTAGAGTCTTGTGCTGTGAGGACAATTGTCTAAATTAAGAGTCTAAGTTATTGTTTGAGTTAGGGATCTATTTATAGACCCATTGGCATGTATTGTATAAGCATGAGATAGAAAGGAAGAGTTCCTTCTAGTTGTAAGATCTGTGAGTTGCAGGTTGTTGCAAGCTCATTGGGGATCTACATGTAAGTTTGGTCTTTGAATTGCAGGTTGCAGGTTCATGAGAGATCAGCTTGAAGTGCTATAGAGTGCTTGATGTACCGGTAGGGTTATTACTGACTGGTTGGTGAGGTGAACACCAATTCTGTGTGTGAGTTGGTTGTTGGGACCGTTTTTGTGTAGGAGAGTGTGTGTGAGAAGAATTACTGAACACTTGAGGTGTGGCGAATCTTTGTAAGGTGAAAGAGTGTGGCGGCTCTTTGTTGTATTCTTTTCTGTTAGTGTTAATACAAGATAGTGTATTGTCTCTCATATTCTGTGCTATTGGTGAATTCTAGTTACTTGTGTTTTTGGTTATTTCCGCATATTCAATTGCTTATATTTGGTAATCATATTGTGCTCTTTTTGAGGAGCAAGATTCCCCAACAAGTGGTATCTGAGCATGTTTGTTGTTCTAGATCCCCTGACAAGTGGTATCAGAGCTTTTGGTTGGGATACTAACAGATTGGTGTAGATCTGGGTAGTGTGTTTTGATTACAGGTTACTCACAGGGTTTCTGTTTGAGTGGGAGTTGAGCAATGACAGAAAGCAGTAAACTACGAATGGAAAAGTTCAATGGCAAGAACTACCAAGTATGGAGGATGCAGATTGAGGACTATCTGTATCAGAAAGATTTATACTTACCGTTGGGTGGGGTTGCTAGCAAACCCTTGGATATGAAAGATGAAGAATGGGAGGTTCTTGATCGGAAGGCTCTGGGATCTGTTAGATTGAGTCTTACATCATCTGTGATTTCCAGCTTATCACAGTGTAAGACAACGGTGGAGTTGATGGAATCTTTGGCAAATTTATATGAAAAACCCTCAGCTTCGAATAAGGTATTTCTTATGAAGCGTTTATTTAATTTGCAAATGTTGGAAGGTGGATCTGTTCATAGCCATCTTAGTGATTTCCATGGTTTAGTAAACCAGTTAAGTTCAGTCAATATTGTATTTGATGATGAAATAAGAGCTCTCTTAATCTTGTGTTCATTACCTGAAAGTTGGGAAGGTTTGGTAATGGCAGTTTCTAATACTGTGTCTCCTTCAAAAGTCTTAAAAGTGGATGATATTGTGAGTGTAATCTTGAACGAAGAGATACATAGGAAAAGCACAGGGGAATCATCTGGAGATGCTTTGAGTGTTGAAGGAAGAGGAAGGCCAAGAGAGAAGATAGAGCGTGGGAGATCAAGGTCGAAGACGGGCAAGAGATCCAAGTCCAGGTATGGCAGAATAACCTGCTGGAAATGTGGAAAGCAAGGGCACTTAAAGAGAGATTGCAGATCGGGTACAGATCAGCATGAAGAACATGAAGAAGAAGCAGATGTTGCGGGTTAAATTGCATAGGATGCTCTGGTATGTTCTTTGGATAAAGTAGAATCTTGGGTATTAGATTCTGGTGCCTCTTTTCATGCATCCCCACATAGAGAATTTTTTCATGAGTATGTCCAGGGAGATTTTGGAGAAATTTGTGTAGGGGATGGTAAGCCTTGTCAGATTGTTGGCAAAGGCAAAGTGAAGCTGAAACTGCAGACATGTAACACATGGGTGTTAAAGGAGGTCATGCACGTCCCAGTTCTGAAGCGGAATATGATTTCTGTTAGAAGTTTGGGTGAAGAGGGTTGCACAGTAACTCTCACAGTGGACTCTTGGAAGGTTACCAAGGGTACACTTGTTGTAGCTAGAGGTAAGAAAGTAGGTACGCTTTATCTATCTACTTGTTTTACTGATTCTCTTTCTGGGTTATCTACTTCAGTTGTAGATTCGGAGATGTGGCTTGATAGGCTTGGTCACATAGATAAGAAGGAGATGCTGGTTCTTGAGTCAAAGGATATGCTTTCGGATTTGGAAGGCATGGATCGTGATTTCTGTATGCAGAAGAAGAAGGTGAGGTTTCTTGAGGAATTCGATGTTAGTGACAAGAACAGGAAAGCCTTGGTTTTCAAGGAGAAAGTGACGGATAGAGTTCAGTACAAGATGCAGATGAATTCTGAGCAGAGCAAGGGTGATTTGGACAAGGGTTTGATCCAAAAGGAGCTCGCGGGAAAAAGTTAGGTCTCACAAGAAAAACACAGAGACCGACGTCGGCAGGAAAACTGGCGTCGGTGTCCAGACAGGGACCGATGTCGGCTATGTGCAGCCCGACGTCGGTGACTCGGGGCAGACAGAGACCGGCGTTGGCCAGGGGAAACCGACGTCGGCAGAGAGGCAGTCGCAGGGAACCGACATCGGTCGGCTGTAGACTGAGATGTGACCGGCATCGGTTACTGAGACAAATTTTGGGTTGACAGCAAGCTGTCATGGAGTCTCAAGCGCCCATATGGAGGACTGAAGGTGTAAGTAAGTTCTTAAATTCATCATTTCCCTTCTTTACACTACTTGTTGCTCACTTATGGCATAGGACCAGGAAGTTATTGAAGAAGCAGAACAGGTAGATCCAAGAAACAGTGGGAGCTAGGCATGGATGAGGATGTGATTCCTTGGAGGATAACCAAACAGGGGTTTTGGGTAGTGTTGCCAGCTGGAAGTAAGCACTGAGAGACGAATGGATGTTAAGGATGAAGAAGAGCGGAAATGGATACGTGAGATGGAAGATCAGGGTATTTGATCTTGTATTAGTTGCAGAGCAATGGAGGTTTGTTCATTGTGTTTCTCTTTACTAGGTTGGATAGTATTAGCTACACTATCCTATTTCTGTATGATGTGCTTGTTGCAGGGTTACATATACAGGTATTGCTGAACTAAAGGTAAAGCTAGTTCAGGTGTTTGTCATGGAGAATCTGGGAGCAGTAAGATTCTTTGGCATGAGTGTGTTCTAGAGACATGGTAGGTCATATGTTGACTTTGTTTCAGGATGATTGTGTGAAACCGGTTAGCACGCCGATGGTTGGACAGTTCTATGAACAGGTGTCTTGATTCACATAATGAGGTTGAGTGCATGGTATGTACTAAACCTGAGTTTTCCCAAGTAGTGGGAGTTATCACAAGTTTGGAGTCAATCTGGTAAAGTAATACTGAAGGGCAGTTCAGTGGGACCAGCAGCCGGTGCACATGCTATGCAGGGTCAAGTTCTTTTTCTACATGGTTGTAGATGCGGATGTGGCAGGTAATTTGGATGATAGGTTTTGCACCACAGATTTTGTGGTGGTTGGTCTTTAAGGATAATTTTGAAGATGGATACATAGCCAAGGTAACAAACTAGACGGTGTACAGGTACATGTACAGGTTGTAGCTGTTTATCTCCAAGTGGGAGATTGTTAGGTTGTGGAGCTAAAAGCTTCAACCCTTTGCAAACTGAGGAATAGATGGTTGCTGAGTTCTACAGGAACCGGCATCGGCAGCAGGACCGACGTCGGCAGAGACCAGTGAAGAATGCCACTGGCGACGGCAGGACGTCGGCCGACGTCGGCAGAACCAGACAAGCAGGGACTGACGTCAGTCGCCTGTGTGTTCCAGAACTGCCCGTTTCACGGATAGTTAGTTAAGTAAACAAAGAGTTTGCATGTTGAGACCAGTTAGAGTCTTGTGCTGCGAGGACAATTGTCTAAATTAAGAGTCTGAGTTATTGTTTGAGTTAGGGATCTATTTATAGACCCATTGGCATGTATTGTATAAGCATGAGATAGAAAGGAAGAGTTCCTTCTAGTTGTAAGATCTGTGAGTTGCAGGTTGTTGCAAGCTCATTGGGGATCTACATGTAAGTTTGGTCTTTGAATTGCAGGTTGCAAGTTCATGAGAGATCAGCTTGAAGTGCTATAGAGTGCTTGATGTACCGGCAGGGTTATTACTGACTGGTTGGTGAGGTGAACACCAATTCTGTGTGTGAGTTGGTTGTTGGGACCGTTTTTGTGTAGGAGAGTGTGTGTGAGAAGAATTACTGAACACTTGAGGTGTGGCGAATCTCTGTAAGGTGAAAGAGTGTGGCGGCTCTTTGTTGTATTCTTTTTTGTTAGTGTTAATACAAGATAGTGTATTGTCTCTCATATTCTGTGCTATTGGTGAATTCTAGTTACTTGTGTTTCTGGTTATTTCTGCATATTCAATTGCTTATATTTGGTAATCATACTATGCTCTTTCTGAGGAGCAAGATTCCCCAACAAGTGGTATCTGAGCATGTTTGTTGTTCTAGATCCCCTGACATAATCAAGATAAACATTTAACTTCGTATTACTTTTTATTCCTAAACTAAATTGATTATAAATAAAGTGAAAAAGATTAAATATAAATAGATAAAAATTATGCTACCAATAAAGATTAATCTAAAGTCATCTAACTGAGTGAATCCTATGAAATTAATCTTTAGTGGAGCCAAACCTAGCACAACTCCAACTAAAGATCATTCAAGAGTATGAGGATATTGGTTTTGAAAAAAAAATACACAATGACCATAAAAAATATGTAGGATATGAATATATAATCTAAATATCCTTCAAAGTATCAATATTTTCCTTTTGATTAAAAAAGTTGGAGATTCATACAATCATCTAAGTGTAGAAATAACTCTGAAACAATAAGACTAAAATAGGGGTAGGCATAAAATATCCTATAAAGTGATGAAAATTCATAAGGAAAATGTCTAATTCTCTATGTCTCTATTATAATTAATAAATATCCAAATAGGCATAACACACTCTAATTATAAATTTTCTAGCCTTGAGCAAGGCTTTCAAAGTCCCATAACTAGGAATGAGAGAGGGTCAAAATTCAAAATTCAAAAAAAGGGGAAAATCAAGTCCAGTTAAAAAATTAGTTGAGAATTTAATGTGAAATCAAAATGTAGTTGAAAATTTCATCTATACCCTTTTTTTACAAACCATCAAATCAAATTACGTCAACCAAGTGTGGCCAGAAGTGGTTGGAAGTACATTCGGATTGCAATTTAGATTTTAAATATCTAACTTTGTAGCATAAAATCCCTTATTTTCATGGAAAATTTATCCTTGGTATATCTTTTTTTACATTCCAAAATGTGTACACCAAGCCCATATTCAATGTCACCAACCAAATTATCTTTAAAATTGTCTTTTATTATCAATTTTGCCATTAAGCTGCCATTGTAAATCAACATTATAAGACAAATTAGACACATGATCCATTCTCAGGATTTCATGACTTTGACATCTTGATAAGCCATCAAACTTAACTTTGTGCTTTACTATCTATTCATCTAGCTTATCCTTTATTCATTAGTTTAATGCCACGTGACTACCCCATGCCCTTTCATTACTTGATTGATGATTTTGTGTAGATTGACTGTGATTCACTGTGGTGTGATGATATTTCACCACGTGACATCATCTTACTCACCTGATACTATGTTGATCTACCAATCTATATAGATCACTCCAAGGTAATGGATCACTAAGATGATGCCACATGGTGGCATCTTGTTAACACACTTACTTGGAGGTTTTGATTTTTTAAGAACTTAGGTAGGAAAATAGGTTGTTGGAATGATACCACTTAGTAGCATCTTTCTAACTCACTTACCTAGAGGCTTTGATTTTATATAAAGCTGACAAGGATGATTCCACTTGGTAGTATCTTGGTAATTTACTTGCCTAAGGTTTTGGTAATTATTTGATGGAAAAATGCCATGTGGATCTAGGTGGAACTCAAAAATTAACTTGGAACTCAAAAATTAACTAAGTGTTGAAATACTTTTGAACTAATTGAAACTGCTGGGAGTTGCAAAATAATTCTATGTGGTGTTGGGTTCAAGGTAGGTACCTATAAGCACAACATGAAAACATATAATTATCAACTTTTTAAATGAAAAACCAATAGTTAGAATTTCAAAAGAAAATGGTCAAGTCATTTTGAATTAAAAGATTGCCAAGTTATTGAAATTGAAAAATAAGAACACAAAAGTTGAACAATATAAAACCATTTTGATTGAAAACAAAATCATTTTAAATCAACATTCAACCATTTCAACAAAATTGACTAAGGAAAAAATTTAAACCAAACAAATTTTAGTCAATTTAATATAGATTTAAAGTAGAAATGGATCAAAAAGGGGTAGTTTTGAAAGGATAAATTAGCCCATTTTCATAAGGATCTTAGCAAGAATAGGTCTATATTAAAGACATCAACTAAGTAAAGATGAAAGCAACCAAGAACATATAGCCAATGTTACTAAATCAGAGTAGAAATGAATGAGATTGATAAGGGAAAGACTATAAAAGGATTTATAGAAGCTAAATAAATTACGTAATTCAAATTAGATTTTGAAAGGGTCAATACATTTGGACTAATGAAAATTCATCTTAATGATTCTAGATGCATAACTTAGACTAAGTATTTAATCATGAAAAATCATTAAAAAAAATAGCCTTGGTAATTAAAACTTAACATATAACATATGGTTAACTTGAGAAAGGCTTTAAAAAATGGACCATTAACTTCCAAATGGAAGAATTGAGAAAAAAGAGGGTCCTACATTTTGGTTAAAATGGGCATGTTGTGTGAGCAACAATAGATGGCAACTCTTGCTAGGAGATACTCTTGAGTATCTAAATAATCCAAAATATTTAGTCACTATCAAAACACAAACATTAGATACAAGTAATCTTCCTGAGAAAAGTAAAAAATATGAAGGAAAAAAATTCCACTTCAACATATGACATACTAAACTTGACCCATACTTGAATCCCATGAGTGTGTGATTTCATGTGATTGATTTAGTTATTTAGCAAGAACACACAATAAATCAAATTTGTCTAACTAATGAGCACTATTTAAAGGGAAAAAGGATTTTATAATTTAGCTAAGGGGGGAAATGGCATGGACATTTCTCTATTGCCATCCAAACATTTATAGACCTAGTAGAGATACCTTTAGTCTCTTCTTAATGCCTTGATCCACTTCCAATCATGCCATAAAGCTTATGGTGTAGGTTTCCAAGATTACCCTTTCGAAGAGAAGGTGTAGATTTTACATTTTAGCTTAGTATTTTTGAAAGGAGATTTTGATATCCATTGAAGGTTGGAGACCAATCCATGGGATGAGTGATAATCATAAAGTTCATAGTCAATTAAAGAAAAGGTGAAAAAAATGGGGTTGTTCCTCTCTTCGTATAGTCTATTATGATTATTTGATAATCTTTAGAACAATAAATGTAACCTTTATAAATCCATATGTTCTATTATAAATCATATTCCTTCAATATTTTAACCATACTAAGAAAATGTAATAGTTCATACATGTAATTAAACAAGAATTTAAAAAATTTACATGTAGAAATGCAAATAATGTTATTCACAAACAAGTCACCATTCTCATTCCTTAATCACTCAAGGGAACCCTCAGGTTAAAACATAAATTTTAGCTCAAAAATGAATGCAATGAAGATGAACCATGTGAGGAAAAAAAATAATAGAAAATGACAAAAAAAAACCTAAACTAAAACAAGGAATAGAAATGAAAAAACAAAATAAAAGATAAATTATTTATGGGGGATTCCAAGCTAATTAAGTCTAGAATTAATGTTTGAGGAATTTCTCATTGGTAGGCAATAGGACATACTCACTAGTAAGACACCTTAGGTGGAAAGAATTTTTACCTAAAATTTTGGAGATTTATTAGGGACTGAGCCATAAAGAATTAACTTCTCCATGTTGTCCCTTTTTTTCATGAGCCTTACCCCACATAAGGGCTAGATTAGATATCTTGAAGGCCTTCACTTTAGTTCATTTGTCAAACCAACATTTGACATCCTCTTTATGTTTACTAAAATATAACAAAGTTGCATCTCATTTTTCTTCTAATTGCATGAGGTTCAATAGGTGGGATTCTATTTGATCATATGTTTCCATGTAATCTATTATAAATAACAAGGTAGGGATGTTTATATTGGTTTGAAATATAGGATATTGGTTGTATACCAGATGGTAGGGGGAGGTCCCTAAATAAAATTTGATCCTAGTTCTATCAGACCATAGAGAAAATTTAATCTCAATATGTCTATCCCTTCTATTTCTTTCTAAGATATTCTTAATTATATTCAACAAATCCATGCTTGTTGAGTTAGCTAACCTATTACCTTGAGGATAATAAGCTGAAGAAAACATATAGGTTACTTGATGATCATATTCCCATTCAAGGAATTATAGGGAGGAGAAATTAGGAAAATTATCACATACCAGTGTGTTGGGCATACCAAACCTTGTGGTAATGTGTTCCTCCAATAATTAAATGACTATATTATTGGTGTAATTATTGAATGGTTGGGATTCATCCCAATGACTACATTAATTTTTCATTATAAGGATGAACATGTGGCCTACGTAATAATTGGAATTAATGGCTCCCATTAATTCCATACCCCATTTAGCAAATGGTCAAGCTTCAATGACCAATAATAGTGGCATATATAGGGTGAATTCATAGTTCATAGTGATTTGATAGGTGTGGTAATTTCATACATGTTGGTGTGCATCCTTGAAAATATGTGGCCAATATCAACCTACCTATAGAATTTGATGAGTTGTAGTACTTCTTGAACCATGCATGGTTTCATATTTTCCATGTAAATCTCTAAGTACTTCAGTTACTTATTTATTCAAGCATATCAAATATATGCCTTCATGATTTATTCTATAGAAAGTGCCATCTTTGATAATGAAATGGTTGCTTCTCAGGAGTAACTCTCTTTGTTATGTATAATTTAGGTGATTAGGACACTCAATGTTCAGTAGATATCCAACTATATTTGTATACCAATCATATTTTTTGATGTTTTACATTGATTATTATTGGTAGATGATTTTGGGATCTAATTCAACCATGGATTGGTATAGTCCTTGACCTATAACTATTTTCATTGACTATAGCTCTAGGTTAAACTCCTGGAGTATGGTCATCCATTTGCCATGTCTCTCCCCCAATTCATTTTTCATTAGAAAATCCTTCATTACTGGATCAATTACTATAGTAAATACTTTGTTGTGAAGGATGTAATGCCTAAACTTTATAATAGCTTTGATCAAGGCAAAGGCTTGTTTATCAATCATGAAATGCCTAAGTTCAACATTTATGAGTGAGATTCTAATGAAAGACACTAGGATTTCATCTCTCACTTATTTTTTTGTGATATCATAGTAATAGTAGAATTCTCCAAGGCAAAAAAATAGAGTTAGAAGGGCTATGTGTAATATGGGCTAATGAGTATTGGTGTGTGTTTATAATGGTAGACTATATTTGGTCAAAATTTATTTATGCCTAAGCCAACCAATTGATTTTAGCATCCTTCTTTATCATGTTGTTTAATGGCTTGATTATCTTAGAAAAACCTAAAATAAACTTCCTTAAGAAGTTTATTTTATCAAATAATGACTTTAACTCTTTTTTAGTATTAGGCTATGTGATTTTTAGAATATCCTCTACTCTATCTAGTTCTATGGATATACCCTTTTCATAAATGATATGGCCTATTAGTTTTCCTTCATTTACCTTGAATATACATTTTTAAGGATTTCATGAAATCCCATGGTATCTACATCTTTGTAATGAAAATATTATGTCCTTTACATGATCTACCCTTATTTTAGAGAATACTATCAGATCATCCATGTACACAACTATGCACTTATCCATAAGGTCTTTAAATTCAACTTTCATTGTTATTTTAAATGCAACACCTACATTTATCAAGCCAAAAGTATATCTCATGTATGCAAAGGTGTCTCATCTGGTAGTGAAATTTTTATTGATTTTATATTCATAATTAACTACTACTTGATTGTATCTTAAATACCCATCAAGGAATGACATCATTTAGGCATGATTCACTATCTATAACACTTCATCCAATGAAGGCAAGGAGTAGTTATCTTTCTTATAATCTTTATTTATATTGAAAAAATCAACACACTTTCTAATATACCCATTCTTTTTTTCTCACTAGCACTAGGTTTTCCACCCATGTAAAATGTCTCACTAGGAAGATAATCCTTACTACAATTAGTTTCTAGATTTATTTTAAAATTGATGGCTCTAAAATTATATTGATAGGCCTTTATCTTTTCCTAAATGGCTTGAATCTAGGATTCAAAGAGATAGTGTGTGTTAAGATAGAAGTATTAAAGACCTTGAGATCCTCATAACTCCATGTAATCACGTCCTTAAATTATTTGAGGTCTTGTGAAAAATCATGCTTCTCTTTTGGGGTGTAGGTGGTCTTTAGAATCACATTTTTCACTTCATTTGCCTTACCTAGATTGCATTATTCATGTTTCATACATTTGACAAGGGAAGGCCTATCTTTATCCATATGATAATTTATGTCGAATAGTCTCTCAAATGAGACCATTCCCTTATGTATGTTGTTTTTTTTTCAAATTTATAGTCACATCTTCATATAATTTAAAGTCTTATCAATCATCTTCATCAATTTTTTGATCTGTAAATACTTTAGTATTAGTGATGAAGTCTAAAACATGTTTTTATTAATTAAAAACTTGGAAATTGTTGATATTATCTGGGACTAAAGGGGTAGAGACTAGATAAACTAAAAATATTATAATTATTGAATGGTAAATGGGATCCAAATTTATTTTAATGGTGGTTAATGCATTAACTATATTATTCTTCTACCTAGGCAATGTTTGGATGTTAAAGGCATCAAAATATTCAATCAAGCTATAAACACTACTATGAAATATATACAAGCATTTGTCATTATAGGAATATTTTCTCCTCACTTGTCTAACCACCAATTTAAAATCACCCAACACTTTGACATATTTTACCTTATTTTGAAGGGAGAATATGAGTCCATGAACCAATACTTCATACTTAGCCACATTATTTGTGCAAGTGAATTGTAGGCAGTATGTAGCTAGGTAAGATTTATCCCTTGGGTTGATGAATTTAATGCTAGTGCCACATCTATTATTACACTTGGATCCATCAAAATTTAATGTCCACAAATATGATTTTATTGTGCCAAAGCATGCTCTTTAGTTAAAATATGCTAGTTGTCTTTGTAGGGGAAATGTGGTTGTAATGTTCACTTCTTGGTGCACTCTCTCATTTTTTACTATGAACTTGTTGTATTTCTTGTCTTATGATAATACTTTAGTTCAAAAATTTGATGCACATAGTTTTATCATGGGAGAAGTAAGGATACATCTATCTCCTATAATTCTTTCAATATGGGAATATCAAAATAACTCTTCATTTCTATTTAAATCTTTATGTTCCATACTTTCATAGGATAGAGAAATATTTTATAATGAGATTAACTCAGGGGCATCAATTAAATCATATTCATCCAATAGGTTTAACCCTTCCAATTTTGGACCTTGTTGTACACTGATCATGTTAATGGAGAGAATATCATGAGTTTTTTATTCTTTGTCAAGTAGATGCACTCTGATTTTAGACTCTTCATATAGGATCTCATTAGATTTATTATATGCAATGATCATATGGGCCATTTTAGGCTCCCACTCTATTTTTATTTGATTGGGAAAACCATGCTATAGTAGCCACATGTGGCTAAAATTAGTCACCATGTAATTGTTCCACATTCTTAACTAGTTTCAACTTAGTAACAAGCCATAAGCATATAGGATATCCATTACTTGGATATTAATGAATTATTAGATCATTGGATCTAAGGATATCTACATGTGTATATGGTTCAACTCACCCACCACTTTTACCTCTAATTTTACACTTATCCAAAATTATTTAACACTATAGGTTCAAGTCCCAATTACTAGTAGACAACATATGGCATGACATTCCCATAATAAGCTGAATCCACCAAACAATTATGCAATTTTTTTCCAAATATTCTAAATTTCAAAATAAATGGAGGAATCTTAGTCCTTCATTTATAAATAAAATCATGTTTATAAAAAATATTAACATATTCTTTCCCTTTATTATCATAAAATTCTTTCCAAATCAATTCTCTTTGGTTAGAGATTTTAAGCAAATAAAACATAGTTATATTTACCTTGGTTTCCTTAATATCCTCACTAATATCATAACTAAGTTTTGCCTTATTTGGTTGCTTTTTATCTAGGGTATATAAAAAATAATTATTAGGTTGATAAGAAGTGGGAGGTCCTTTAGGTGGAGGAGGGTTATTACTCAAATTCACATTACTTGGAACTTGAGTTATATTTGGAGGAGTAGAGGTGTGTTGAGGTCAACATACCCCCATTCCTAAAAACTGGGGACTCTTGTGTTAAATTGTGCAAATTTTGTACCTTAAAATTGAAAATTCACTTGATCAGCGTGTCAATAGCATGTTTGTATAATGTTTTTATTTTAAGGTCATCTAAAACTAGTTTGGTTAACACATTTTTAAATAATTTTTATTTAATCTTGCCTAAACTTGCTAACATTTGATCTTTATGTTTCAAGTTACAACTCCAATGGAATCCGTTTGGAATGAGTAATGTCTTACGTTCCATATCTTAATGTCAATTTTATCTTTTACTAACCTTTGGTTTGTTGAAAATAAAATTGAAGTCATGTTTAATCATTTTGAAACCCTCATTCAAATTGCCCTAGCTCAAGTCCCTTGGGAACAATTTACATAGGAACGATTTATTATGCCATGGACTTAGTTCTATTTTTATCCTAAGGTTTAGTAATTTTTATTATCATGACCAAACCTTAGTCTATTTATTTTTATGTTTGGTCTCTTTGTTTTCTTGAGCCCCCTTGGTCTCTTTTATTTCCACATGGTCTAACTAACCACTGAGACCTTTTATTATGTCTATAGACTTAGCCTAAAAGCCTTGTCCTAAGAATTTATGCCATGTCTTGTTATTATGTGTGGGTTCCCCTTTATTATGTCTCAAAACTTAGATTAAAATGTTTTACCTAAGGTTTTATCACATTTACTAAAATTAAATAAAAACCATAGTCCAAAACATTATGTTAACTTTTTCATTTTCTCGATCACTGACTTGAATATCATATTTATTCACATGATCAATGACCTATGTTTACCCAAATGAATGAGATAAATGGTGCAAGATTAAGGTTGACAAGTCAAATCCCTAACCCTAATTTAAAGTTCAAGTATCTTCTCAAGATCAATAGTACACATTTTCTTGAGCCTAATTGATTTAATGATGTGTATCAAGTAAAAACTCCAATGGAGCCCCAAAATAAGTGAGAGGGTGACAAGTTTCACAATCTTAGCTAAATAACACTTAGAAACCAATGGTAGCTAACCTTATAAATCAAGATACAGTGAAGCATGTTTGCTCAAGTGAGGATGATCAGATGGTGTATGATGAACATTGAAAATTCAAAATCCTTGGGGATGAATGTGGAGATGACATGTCACATAGATCTAGACCGTAAATTAAAGATAGAGAATATTTAAAAGATATATGGTATGTAGATGAGCGTACATATTCAGATCAATGATCTATGGTGTAGTACACAATCAGATCAATGATCTATGGTGTAAGAGGTATAATTTAATAGATCAAGATTGATGGAGTGTGATTGATCCATGAAATCAAGATCAATGGTGCAAGATCAATGTTTACATTTCAAAAAATATCCAAATGAATACAAAAGTGACAAGTGTCATAACCATAGGCAACATAGCAAGTAGCTAATAATGTTTGAGTTCTCATATCAAGATCAATGGTCCACATTAATATGTGTCATGATGATCCAATGGTGTGAACTTAAAGTAGAATTTTCAAAAGGTAATGGTCACTTTTTAAATATGAATGAGTAAAATTCCATGAAAATGCGACATGGATGCCACAATGATGCCACATCAGAGCCATTAAGTATAATATGCCAAGTAGAAGATCTTATAAACCTGGGAAATGCAAGGGCATATATACATAGTCCAATTGGGATCTAAATCATAAATTTCATGGAATTTTAGGTAGATACCACCATGAGAGCAATATAAAAACCTTCAAGAAAGCCTTGGCAAGTACATCAACCTTGGTTTGACCCTATGCTCATTATAATCAAGCTAGAGAAGCTAAATTGAACTACAGACCACTAGTGAGAAATTTGAACAAATCTATAAATAATGGTAGAGCTCAAAGGATGGAATAAAGGATTTAATCAATCTCTTGATTGAAGATCAAACCCCTAATTTCAAAACAATTATCGTAGATCATTTAAACATAGTCATGAGATTGCTTGTGGACAAGATCAAGGGTTTAAGCACCTAGTCTAAGAACTTGGAAAACCTCCTTGAAGATGACAAATAACTAAAATATATGATGGATCACTTATTTGGAACCATGATCACTGATCCTACTAAAATTAGTTCCCTAGGCCTCATCTGTGATGAAGAGAAAAAGCTAATGAAACATTAGGATGGACAATAGTAGGATCATGGGCATGATCCTAATAGTAGAATAAAATATTTTAAAGCTAGGAACATCAAAAAGGATTTAGGAAGAAATGATAGAGATCTTAGAATCCTAGTAGACCAAGAATATGAAATCTTCATAGAACCTATTATTAATTCAAATATAATTGATGAATAACATCAGAGAGTAATGAAGATCTTATAGTAATAACAGGGGAATTTAGCAGCACAAGGATCTTAAAGATTAGTCGAATCAAGAATATTATTCTTATAACTAAGCATTATATATTTTTTAAATGTAATGTTATTTTTGTAAAGCCATGTGCAACTTATAAAACACATTGCCTATAGATCATTCTATTAGGGAAATTCCATTGTATTCTAGAACATTTGTAGAAAGGAAAACTATCCTAACACTTGTGCTTTTAAAAATATATATGACTGAATGAAATACTTCCTTACTTTATATAAAAGGAGTATTGCCAATTGTAAAAAGGGGAGCAAGTTCTTATAGCTAAAATTACTTTGTAAATTTAGAGCAAGCAGTACAAACAAGGAGTTCTACAAAGTTTGTCCAATATGTGTCTATGTGTTTATTATTATGGATTCTATCTCACTTACCTAGTTTAATTTTTTAGATTTGAATTGTTATTATGAATTATTTATGTGCACCTTTGAATTCAAAGTTGTTAACTTGTGCCAATGCTATGTTAGTTTAAATTTCTTAGGTTCATTTAGTTTTCTTTACTCTTCTTGCATTTGGGTTAATGTTGTTTACTTGCAAAAGTAAATATTTAAAGTGAATCTAGTTCTTCTTTGCATTATTTCACACTATCCTGAGATGTTTTCTTGAGATGTAAGATTTGAGCTTATGCTATGTCATGTCATACATTGGTTAAGTGCATGTCTAGATGAAATTTAAACTTTGTCATGATGTTTGGAATGAATATCAACATGTTTCTTTTATGCCCTACCCTTCCTATTGTTCTTTTTTAATCAATTCACTCTAGTTTAATTATCATTATAAATATCCATCTTAGATTAGATTTTGATCATAATTCACTATTCTTATCATAGAGTACTTCATATTTTACATAGAGTAGCTTTTTGGCCATGGTGGCTCCCAACCACCAAATTAATATAAATTTATGAAATAGATCACTTGTTCTACCTCTATTCCATCAAAAAATAATAGGATTATCACAACTTACAACTCATGTATTAAATTCTTAGGAATTCAAAAATGAGAAGTGTTTCTTAAACACTCTAGGCATTTGTGATACATATTTAGGCATCAACAGGAGTAACTTTATTGGCACTAGAAGGAGGGAATTTAGTTAAATATTTGTTAATTTGTAATATCTTTTCTAAGTTTAATGAATTTTGTTCAAATATTAGTTGATTCTTTGCATATTTGTGTTTCTTTTAGCATATTTGTGTAAAGATCATTGATTTCAATGGTTTCAAACCAGTATTTATTCTTATTTAGACAAAGATAGACATTCTTTGGAGATATATGACAAATTATGGTAAGGATAACTTAATATTTGTGAATTCGAGGCATTTGAGGTTAGTAATAGCTATTTTGTTCAAATATTGATAGATATTTTGCAAATTTTAGTTTATTTGGACTTGAAACATGTAAAAATCATTCTTACTTACATATTTGGACATATCTTTGAGCTAATTTAGTTAAGAATTGATGTTATTTATGGTTTTTTACATATATTTGGGAAACATTTGCTTAAATATGCAAGTCTTATCACTATTCTTTATAAAGATAAGATTTACACATCATATTTCAAATAGGGTTCAAAAATTTTACAAGCTGGAGCTTCCAAAAGTAAGATCATCGTCAATGTATGGCATGTTAGATGGATCTTCTATCAATGTACCCAGCTAGGTACATGACTTACCAAGAAATCCTAAGAGGTATTTTCCTTCTTTTAGTCCTAATAATGTTGTCATAGCTAAAGAGCACATTAAATCTTTCAAAGATGATTTAAGATTGCTAAATGTTGTTCATGAAGATGTAGTATGTAGATTATTTCCATTTACTTTCAAAGATGTTGCATATGAATGGTTTCTTAACCTTCCATAGAACTACATATCCAATTGGAATGATTTTAATAGAATCTTCATAGACCAATTTGGCAAAATCATTAGTCCATGAATTTTGTATCATCAATTCACCATAGTTTTAAAATATCCCAATGAGACCATTGTAGATTTTAATGCTACATTCTAGAAGATGTTTAGCATAAACATAGCTCCTTATAGACCTAATGAGGATTTATCCTTAGAGATTTATAATAATACTTTGGATCCCATTACTTCTGTGTCTCTTAAAAGGTTCATTGGAATCATGAACACCTTGGCCTTAGCCTATGTTAAATCTATAATAATCAAAGATCAAATGCAACCTCAAGGTTAGCTTATATATACTATCCCAAATGTCAACCCTAATTTCTTAGTGCTAAATATCATTCCTAATGCCAATAAAAATGTGTCTATCTTAAATCAAACAGCAATAGTAAAACAATTAATTGGGGTTTTTGAATAATTCTACAAATGGATTTCATCCATAGGGACAAAGAACTTTAGTGCCCACTAGTAATAAAAATCAAGTTCATAACTCATAATCACCAAATAATGGGAATGAATCCATACTTAAAATGGTTTAAAATATGAGCATTGATTCTCTTCAATTTCAAAAGAAAATGGGTAATACTAGGGAAAAATCTAATAGAAACTCTACTTCTCAAAGGTCCAATGGGCCTACAAATAGGTTTCATGATAACAATAATAATAGGTCATCTAATAATGTACATGAAATGAATATTTGTGATATAGTTCTATGTATTAAATATAATGTCTTTGAAGCATATCAAATCAAAAGGATACATCTAAACCTATGTTGAATCAAGATAATATTGCAAGGACATCTGCCTTTACAAGGACATCTAAATCCTTCATGGTACAGGCTTTTGATTTTCCATTCAAGGAAGAAAATAAACATGAAGATTCTCTAGAAGGATTATTCATTCAAGATGAGCATCCTCATGATTAAGATCAGATACAAGCTGATCTCTTTTTAGAAGATATATTTGAGGTCAATCCATATGAGGTCATTACTAAAATTGAAGATATCCTTGAAGAAATGGACCAGTTGCAACATTTACACTAGGATTTTTTGAAATAAATTGAGGTATTCCAAGAAAAAAATGTTATTTTGGAGATCCAAAATCAAGATGAGTTGGGACTCAATTGGGTAGAAGAGATGCCATTCTTCACAGAGGATGAAGATGAAACAAGGGTAGCAGATCATTTTTTCCATATATCCCCATCAAAAGGTTGGAATCATGTGATAAAATTGATTCAAATGGTAAGGTTGCAAATGAATTTCATTCCCTTTTAGTTAATCATGATGAATTATCCTTTTAGGATGTTTTAGAAAGTTTTGGTGCAAATATTGCTAGTCCATATCCACCTCAATCCAAACCTAATGGAGACATCAATCTAAGAATGTTAGTTGAGCTGCCATCATTGAATAAGGATGATATAAGACATTATCAGTCTATGAATGATAGAGAATTAACACTCTTGATTGAAGGCAAAATAATTTGGGAAGAAGATGATTGGATCTTGGATCCATACCTTCAATCCATATGTGTGAGAATGGAAATGGGAATCCAAGCTACATCATCTAGAAGACATGAGCATACAAGTTATCCTATCCACAAGAAGAGGCCATTGAATGGAAGCAATCATGTTTCAAGGTTCTGTAGTAGACTAAATAACTTTCCATTTTATCCTAGAGGTAAGTTCTTTGTGAAGTTAGTATAGGGCTTTATATTAGTTTCTTTCCTATTTATTTCCTTCCTCTCCTTTGTTTGTAAATATATGTTTCCTTGATATTTTATTTTATTTATGTGTTTACTTTCTTTTCTTTATTCCTTACTTATAAATAAGTCCTTTTGGATATCCCTCAACTCAAAATTCACCTAATTGCTCAAGAACTTCATAGTTCAGAAATATAGGTATGACTTCTCAACATTAGTTAATCATAAATTATTGAAATATGAGCTTAATTCTATATTTTGGAGAAACTAGTAAATACAATGGATAAGTTAATTGTTCCTTAATATTTTAAATATATTTCTAATTTAATCTTAGTTTTAATAAGGATTACACATGTAGGGTGAAAGCTTAAACTATTGGGACATAATCATGTTTGCACTTAACAAACATTATTCCCTAGGACAAATTTTTCAACTAAATATGATTCCTTGAAGATCAAACATTTGACCAAATCCCTAAACTTGGCTAATCAGGTTCCCAACCTTTGATAGAAAGTCAAAATATTTAGAAATATAAAAAATAAAATCTTATTGCAAAAATCCAAAAGCTTTTTAGGCAGAGGTGATTTTGGTAATCTCCACCAAGGCTATAGATGTCTAGATAGAAGTGGATCAAGGCCTTGATTAGAGCCAAAATTAGCTCTGTCAAGGCTATGAATAGTTGGCTAGTAGCAAAGTGATGACCAAGCTTTCCCTAAGCTAAAACATGGCTATTAATGGACATCTAAATATGTTATAAGTTAGTGTTACTGGTTAAAGTCATGAAATTTTGAAGTTTTTCCCTAAATCCCATGGCAAACAATAAGTGTAATCAAAGCACACAGATATCATGATCAGGTCTTGATATTTGATACCAATTCTACATGTGAAAGGCTTGTTTCAACCATAAATTGATCTAAATACTGGTGATTGATCAATTGAAATAACTAGCTTAATTATTAGTTTGAACCAAAGTCTATGAATTCTAACATATTGCTATCTTTCCCCTAAAATTCACCATTTTTTGAGGTCAACATACCCCCATTCCTAAAAAATGGGGACCTTTATGTTAAATTGTGCAAATTTTATACCTTAAAATTTAAAATTCACTTGACCATAGTGTCATTAGCATGTTTTCATAGTGTCTTTATTTGAATGCTCACCACACCTGATTTGGTTATCACATTTGTAGATAATTTTGATTTAATATTGCCTAAAATTGTTAACTTTTGATCTTTATATTTTAGGTTATAGCTCTAATGGAGTCCATTGGAATGAGCAATGTCTTGGGTTCCATATATTAATGTCAATTTGATCTTTTACTAACCTTTGGTTTACTGAAAATCAAATTGAAGTCATGTTTAATCATCTTGAAACCCTCATTCAAATTTCCCTAGCTCAAGTCCCTTTGAATCAAATTCAAATTTAGCAAGAATAATCTGCATGGGAATGATTTATTATGTCATGGACTTATTTATATTTTTATCCTAAGGTTTAGTAATGTTTATTAACATGACTAAACCTTAGTCTAAAACTTTTTATGTTTGGTCTCTTTATTTTCCTGAGCCCCCTTGGTCCCTTTTATTTCCACATGGTCTAACTAACCAATGAGACCTTTTGTTATGTCTATACACTTAGCCTAAGAGCTTTATCCTAAGACTTTATGCCATGTCTTGTTATTATGTGTGGGTTCCCCTTTATTATGTCTCAAAACTTAGCTTAAAATGTTGGACCTAAGGTTTTATCACATTTTTTAACATGAAATAAAAACCATAGTCCAAAACATTATGCTAAGTTCTTTATTTTCTTGAGGATTGACTTAAATATCATTTTTATTCATAAGATCAATGACCCATGTTTTCTTAGATGAATGAGATCAATAGTATAGGATAAAATTTAAAAATTCAAAGCCCCAACCCTAAGCTAAAGTCTAAGCATATTCTCAAGATCCACGGTACACATTTACTCAGGCTAAATTGATCTAATGGTGTGTATCAAGTCAAAACTTTAGTGGAGCCCTAGGATAAGTGAGAGGGTGAAAAGTGTCACAATCTCAGCCAAAAGCCTCAAAAAACCAATTACATTCAACCTTGTGTATCAAGATCTAATAGATCTCATTTTCTCAAGAGAGGATGATTGAACTATGCATGATGAATGTTAAAAGTTCAAAAGCCATGGGGATGAATGTAGAGATGGCATGTGGAATAGCTATGGGATAAAAATTAAAGATTGAGTATCTTTCAAAGATTGATGGTACATAGATGAGTATACACATTTAGATCAATGTTCTGTAGAGCTATAAGTATAATTCAATAGATCAAGATTGACAGAGCATGATTGATTTGTGAAATCAAGATTAACTATACAAGATAAATGTTGACATTTCAACAAAGCTTTGAGTGAATGTAAAAGTGACAAGTTTCATAACCATAGATAACATAACAAGTAGTGTTTGAGTTCTCAAATCAATATTGATGATCCACATTGATCTATGTTAGGATGATCCAATGGTATGATATCAAAGTAGAATTTTAAAAAGGTAATGGTCACTTTTTAAATATGACCAATCAAAATTCCATGAAAATGCCGTGGTGATGCCACATTAGAGCCACATAAGTATAATATGCCAAGTAGATCTTGTCTAGGAAATTTAAAATCATACGTACACAATACAATTGGGATCTAAGTCATGAAGCTCATGCAAGTTCAGATAGCTACCACCATTAGAGCATTGTAAAAACCTTTAAGAAAGCCTTGACAAGTATAAAAACCCTATTTTGACCCTATGCTCATTATAATCAAGATAAAGAATCTAAATTATTAGTTATGTAAGGGACATTCAATCCAAAACTAAACTATAGACCACTATTGATCAATTTGAATAAATCCATGACCAATGGTAGAGCTCAAGGGATAGAATAAAGGATTTAATCAATATCATGATTGAAGATCAAATCCCTGATTTCAAAACAATTAGCTTGGCTCACCTAAACACAGTCATGGGATTACATGTGGACAAGATCAAGGGTTTGACCACCTGGTCTAAGAACTTGGAAAACCTCCTTAAAGATGACAAACAACTATAAGACATGATGGAACATTTATATGGAACCACAATCACTAATCCTACTATACTTTGTTCCTTAGTCCTCATCCCTAATGAAGATAAAAAGCCAAGGAAAGATTGGAATGGATAACAATAGGATCATGAGCATTATCCTAATAATATAATAAAATATTACTAAAGCCAAGAACATCAAAAATGCTTTAGGAATAAATTACAAAGATCTTAGAATCCTTGCAGACCAAGAAGATGAACTCTTCATGGAACCTATTATTAATTTGAAGCTAATTGATGAACAACATCAGAGAAGAATAAATATCTTACAAAAAAATAAGGGATTTCAATAATACAAGGGTCCCAAAGATTACTCAAATTAAGAGTATTCTTCTTGTAACTAAGCATTATATATTTTGAAAATGGAATATTCTTTTTGTAAAGAAATGTGTAGCTTGTAAAACATAATTCCTATAGATCAGTCCATTAGGGAAAGTCTAGTGTATTATAGAACATTTGTAGAAAAGACAATTGTCTTAACACTTGTACTTTTGTAATTGGATATGACTAACTGACATACTTCTTTTCATTATATAAAAGGAGTATTATCAATTGTAAAAAGGGGAGGCAATTCTTTTACTTTGTAAATTTGGAACAAGGAATTCTGTAAGGTTTGTCCAATATTTATCTAAGTGTTTTCTAACATGGATTCTCTCTCACTTGCTTAGTTTAATTTCCATATTTGAATTTTTCCTATGAATTCTTGATGTACACATTTGAATGTAGATTTGTTAACTTGTGCCAATGCTAGCATTTCATTTTCTTTACTCTTCTTATATTTGGGCTAATTTTATTTGTTTATATGAGCAAACCTTTAAAGTGAATTTGGTTCTTATTTGCATTATTTCACACTATCCTTATATGTTTGCTTGATGTGTGATAGGATTTGAGCTTATGCTACTTCATGTCATATATTAGTTAAGTGCATGTCTAGATGAAATTTGAACTTTGTCATGATGTTTGAAATGAAATTCAACAACATGTTTCTTCTCTACCCTACCCTTCTTATTACTCTTTTTTAATCAATTCACTCTAGTTTAATTTTCATTGTAAATATCCATCTTAAATTAGTTCTTATATTATATTTTTATCATAATTCACTAATCTTAGCATAGAGTACTTCATATTTTACATAGATTAGATATTTGGCATTGGTGGCTCCCAACCACCAAATTAATATAAATTTGTGAAATAGATCACTTTTTTCCCTCTATTCCATCAACAAATAATAGGATTATCATAACATACAATTCATGTATTAAATTCTCAAGAATTCAGAAATGAGAAGTATTTCTTAAATACTCTAGGCACTTGTGATACATATTCAACCATCAATAAGGTGTTCTATAGGTTGGTTGAATTACTCATCAACTAGTAAAATTTTCCTCTCTAAAACTATTAAATCCATGTACCTCATCTAGATTATCTTTGAGTTAATTTTCACCCTCAAATGAAAATTTTATAAGTTTATAATACTAAATTTGTGCCTGATTTCCCTCCATATTGATTATGATTTTCATCAAGAGTACACAATTTCCATGTTGTCCATCTCATTTTGAAAGATGTTTGAGGCAATTATGAACTTTGTGTAGTTTTTTTCTACATGGTATATCATATTATACACTTAGCACCAAGTGTTCAAGGCCAAATTAGCTAGGTTTATAGAATTGGAAGCATGATTATTATTTTAGTTACTACTATCAAGAGTGATTTGTAAGATTATATTATTAAGCTTGGAATTTCATTGCTTATGGGGCTTTTGTAAATATAAATTAATGCCCTAAGGTTCACTATTATTATTCTAATTTAAATTTAGGGGTCATTACCTATGCATGTTAATCATATCATTAGATAATATTTTGACCACTTGTTTCAGGTTGCCTACTTTAGGGTCTATGCTAACATTTAGTTGGTTTTCAGGCTATTGTAGTGGGTTATCCACATGTGCATTATCACTTAGAAATTATGGGGTAGTAAGTTGTGTCTGATTTAGACTATTGTTGGTAGTATCTTGATTTCTCAAGAATTAAGGGACTACCATTAGAAGGATACTAGAGTAGCATATCCACTAGTACTAGGCACAACAATTGAGTTATTGTAAGTAATTGGGATAATTTGATTTTTGGTGGCCTATGGGAAAGCATGGTTGGGAGGTATATAGGGTGCATCACTAGGCATATAGTTTTTTGGAGTTGGGACATACACTGGGCCATTTGTACCATACATAGGACCCAAGATGTAATTTATAACTAGGGTATTATACATGATAGAATGGTTCAACATAAGGTGCCATGGATATTAAATATATTATAATAAATCCTTTTGAGACCATTTGGTACTCTATATTCATCATTTCATTATAATCTTGAGATAATGATGTTAATGCAATTAGGGTCTTTCTAAGGAATATTGATGTTAAAAGATCAAGGGCCCTCAACTATGTCTGTATGGTTGGGCCCTATAATAATATATAAGGGTGTTTAAACCTTTTTTATAATTTGTGAAACTAAACATTTAACATGATCATAGGATTTCTTTGTTCTCTTTTGGTAGTTGTAAAGTGATGATATAGTTTTGTATGGTCAATAGGGAACCTAAAATGATTCACCAACACTATCTCTAAATCATCCTAAGAAGTGATTGACCCATGGGGTAACCCTAGATACCAAACATAAGAGGTTTCCCCTAAGGAATAGGGAAACAATCCATAGTTCACATCCTCATGTTAAACATGGGTTTTGATTAGTGCATCTTTAAATGCTTGAATATGTTTCTCAGTCATCTAGATTCCTCTTACTATGAATTTAGGACAATTTTTTTTAGATTTATTACATAGGCCATGGTCCATGCTTATAATATTCATATGAAAATTACCTCCTTGCCCAATCCATGCCATGGGGTTGGCCATTAGGATATGCTCAGGGACTACAAGTGGATTAAATAAGAGAAGGCTCTTAGATTTTTTTGAGTTGCCTATTGATTGGGAATTTTTATCTCTCCGTTTATCCTTATCATCTCTTGGGTTTCTATGATTTATTATCTAATATCTCTAAATTGATCTCGATAGACTTGGATCTTGTGTTTATTTTTCTATTTTCCATATTGATCTACTATTTAACTCAATGGAATAATTTTTTTCTAAAATACCTTAGTTCAAGATTTGTATATGAACTTAACTTGTGATTTATTTTCCTTATAGCACCAAAACATATTTATGTTTCACTTAACACAAGCCAATAATTAGGTGAAGAGGATGTTAATCCCAACCTCTCCTAAAAGGAGGGATATCCCATGAAGAAAATACCTCCCCAAGGTGTAAATGTACTAAGTCATGGTATACTAGTCTTCTCTAAGTTTTTTTATGTAAACTATTCCATGTAAGAGGATTGTTTTAAAAAATTAAGACGCAGTTAGCTCCAGTTAAGGTATTCATTGAGAAACTATGCACTCTTTGAGAAACTACACACTCATTGAGAGACTACATAATTTTCGTGATATTACTTGCATGATTCAACAACTAACATAAATCAAACTCCTTAGGATATGATTCAATGAAAACAATTGATTTACTTACCAATTTATCATGTTCATGGATGCAACAATGCTACACTAGTGAAAAATAGAATGTAAAACACCAATCAAAATAAACATTTAACTTCATACTAGTTTTTGTTTCTAGACTAAATTGATTATAAATAAAGTACAAAATATTAGGGATAAAGAGACAAATATTTATACCAACATAGATTAGTGTGGTGTCTGACTAAGTGGACCCTCTGAAACCAATCTTTAGTTAAGCCAGACCTAGCAGGAATCCAACTAAAGATGGTGTAAGAGTCTAGGGAGATTGGTTATGAGAAAAAAATACATAAACACCATAAAACATGCATAGGCTATGACTATACAAACTCAATGGGCTTCAAAATATCAATATTTTCCTTTTTGTTAAAAAATTTAGGGATTCATATAATCATATAAGCATAAATAACTCTATAATAACAAGACTAAAATAGGGGTAGGGAGAAATTATCCTAGAAATCAATGAAAATGCATAAGGAAAATGTCTAATTTTTTGTCTTTGTTATAATTCATAAAGAGGCAAAAAGGATTAACACACTATAAATATACAAATTCTATAATTGAGCAATACTTTTGAAGTCCCATAAATATGAATGAGAGAGGGTCAAAATTCAAAATTCAAAATTCAAAAAAAGAGGTAAATTAGGTCCATTTGCATGAGTAACTATGAATTCAATGTGAAATTAAAATGTAGTTGAAAATTTTAATTAGACCATGTTAATTTGAACCATAGAATTAAATTATATTGGCCAAGTATAGCTAGAAGTGGTTAGAAGTGCATTGGGATTGTAATTTATATTTTTCATATATGTATTTATAGCATAAAATCACTTATTTTCATGGTAAATTTATACTTAGTATCTCTTTCTATGCATTCCCAAATGTGCATGCCATGACTACATTCAATGTCACTTCCTAAATTACATTTGAATTTATATTTTATGATCATTTTTTCCATTAATAAGCCCTTTTAAATTAGTGTTATAGGTCATATTAGAAACATGTTCCATTCTCAGGCTTTGATGGCTTTGACAACCTAATGTGTTGTCAAACTTAAGTTCATGCTTTTCTGGTTAAAAATCTAACTTATCCTTTATTCATTGAGTCAATGCTACATGACTTCCCCATGACCTTACACTTATCAATTGAGGTTTTTGTGTAGGATGACTATGATTCACCATGGTGAGGTAAGATTTCACCATCTGGAATCATCTTGGTCACCTGACACTTTGTTTCTCATCTAATTTGTACAGATTGCTCCAAGGTAATAGATCACTGGGATGAGGCCACATGGTAGAATCCTACTAACCCACCTTTTTATAGGCTTTGATTTTTTATGAACCCACTAGGATAGTGGGTCACCAAGATTATGCCACTTGGTAGCATCTTGCTAACCCACTTGCTTGGAGGATTTGATTTTATACAGACCCAGCCAACATAGTGGGTCATCATGATGATGCCATTTAGAAGGATCCAATATATTCACTTACCTAGGGATTTGATAACTATTCAATGGAAAAGTTCCATGTGGATCTAGGTGTAATTAAAAAATCAATTAAGTATTAAAAGGATTTTGAATGGGTTAGAACTATGAGGAGTTTTGAAATAATTCCATGTGGTGTCGAGGTCAAGGTGGGTACCTGTACACACAACATTAAAACACATAATCTTCAAATTTTTAAATGAAAAGCCAATAGTTATAATTTAAAATGAAAATGGTCTAGTCATTTTGAATTAAAAAATGGCAACGTTATTGAAATTGAATAAAAATAACATAAAAACTTAACAACATAAAATTATTTCAAATGAAAATAAAGGTATTTTAGAATAACATTTGGCCATTTCAATGAAATTAACTAAGGTAAAAATATGAACCAAGCAAACTTTATTCTTTAAACCAAATTTAAAATAGAAATGTATCAAAAAGGGGGAAATTTGGAAGAATAAAGTATCCCATTTTCATAAGTATTTTATCATTAAAAATCCCATTTTAAGGACATTGACTAATTAAAGATCGAAGCAACAAAGATCATATGGCCAATTTTATTGAATTGAAGTAGAAATAAATGATATTTTTATGGGGAAGATTGAAAAAGGCTCCATAGAATCTGAATAAATGACATAAGTCAAATCAAATTTTAAAAGGGTCAAGACCTTTGGACTTAGGTAAATTCATCTTAATGACTCTAGATGCATAGTTTGGACTAAGTATTTAATTATGAGAAAGCATTGAAAACAAACACCCTTAGTCACTTAACACTTAACATCTAGCATATGGTTAACCTGATAAATGTTTAAATAGTTAGACCATTAAACTTCTAAAGGGGAGGATCAATAAAAAAGAGGGTCCTCATTTTTGGTGAAAATGGGGTGTGTAGTGTAAGCAATAACATAATTGTATTGTCAAAGTATCATATTACATTACTTAGATTTGAATATTATAATAATTAATTCAAACAACTTTTATTTCTTGTGTGTTTATCTTGTCGAATATAAAAAACATAAACTATCTGGTGAACCCATCCTTTGTTATTGAACCAAAACCCTAGTTTTCATGTAGGGTTTTCTCCTTCCTCAAAAACATTTCATTTCAAATTTATGCATTTTATTTTTAGATTTGAATTTTTCTCCTACTTATATAGGCATAGTTTAGGAATGCTTATTTACATTATTACTTTGTCCCTAGTGGTTTTATGCTTCATATTTTTCTCAAAAGTTAAAATCCTTATGGAGTCACTAATAAAAGGCCATACAATGAAGCCTTGTGCTTTTGAGTGTTTGTTTAATGTGCTTGATGGTCAGTGTATTGAATATGAATATCTTATATAATATAAAAAATATGATAAATGCCCTTTTGATTACAACTATTATAATGAAAGAACCAAAGATACAAATGTAAATCTGAATGAATAAGCTAGTGATCATGACATTTATTATTTTGGTTATGAGAGTGATGATGATCCTCTTGGCTATGTCTAACCTAGTTATCCAATTCCTTTTATTTTTTATGATGAAGAGTTTTAAGAGTTAACAAAGATGCATTTTTTAAGCCTTTTCCAAAGGATGATGCAATAGATATGCACAATGGTAGCATTCATAATCAAAATTTGCATGCATACATTATTTAGTTACTTTTAAAAATGTGCATGATTCTTCCCTTTCCAATGATGCAAATGTTGAAAAAATTAATATTCCTTCTCTATATGTCATGATTTAAATGTTGATGAAATCAATTATGTGCATTCTTCTCCAAGTAATACTCATGTTAAAAATTATATTCCTTCCTTAGATGATTCAAATGAAAATAGTCAAATTTTCTTTACCCCTATAATTTGTGGTGAGTAAAAGGCATGTCTTATGTCTCCCCTATTCTTGGAAAAAATGAGAGTGCATATGAAAATTAGAAGGAAATGATTAAGGAATATGCATTTATTTGGGAACACAAGTAAAATCCCAAGTATATCTAATATATATGTTTCAAATATCAAGTCATATAAGTCAAAGAAAATCAAAAATAGCATTACACCTTATCTCCCTCATTCAAAAAGTATAATTGAAAATGGCATTTTCATTTTTACTCTCATGATGTTGTAAATGAAATATAAAATGATTCTTTTCTTCTCTCCTTTGCATTTTCTAATACAAAAGAGCAAATGTTTACAAGTGAAGTTTTTTCATCTACCCCTATTGAATGTCATGATATTTTAAATAAAATAGCACCTTATAATGAAAATTTTATAAATATTTGTGCCATACAACATGATATACTTACCTCTTTAACCATGGGTACCCCTTTACAAAATGTTGTAAAACCATATGCTAATCCTCCTCTTGAAAGTGGAAAAGATTCAACCATTCCTATATTCTATGTGAATTATAATTTGTAACTGATAAAAAAATATTCAACATACTATTATGATATGTTATCCATTATGACTACCATGGGATATTTGCAACAATAATTCAACACTCTTAAGTTTCAAGTTTCTGCTCATGAGGATATTTTTGAGGAGAATATATTCGTAGAGTAACCTATTGATAAGGATGTATATAAACATCATTATCCTTTAAAATTTCTTGTGTATAATTTATCCTCCTTTTATGGTTAAGGGGATCCTTATTTTCATTTTAAATAATATATACACTCCTTTGAACACTGGGCCCAAAATGGGATCTCATGCTTAAAGGCTTTTCATTGTAGCTTAACCCAAGGGGATCTTGATTGGTGTTATAGTCTTCCAAATGGTTCCTTATCAACTTTTAAACAACTTTTAGATGTATTTCCCTCAAATTTTCATCATTATACCTTACCTAAGTTACCATTGAAACATTTTAAAGTATTGAAACATAAAAAATGAGTCTCTACAAGAGTATGTTATTCTATTTAAGGATTCTTTGTATTGTTTAAATTATACACCTTCATATATGGAAGTATAATTTATATTTATTAGAGGTATTCTTTATCCACTTAGATAAAGATCATTGGATAATCCCTTTGATTCATTTGAGAACTTATATTGGGATGTGCACAAATATGCATGCACTCTAATGAATACTCAAAAGAAGTTACACATCTCTCCACTGAAAACTATGCATGATAAGAATCATGTTTCCAAGGAAAATAAACAAGTTTCAAAAGATATTGAACCAATTCAAACACATTATACGAAATCAAAAATATATACCAACACATCAATGGGAAAGGTATTGAACAAAGGAAAATAACATACTTACAGATTACCATCTACAATAAAACCATATGCCTATGTAAAAAATGAAACCTCTAAAATTTAATTGGTACTGAGATATGACACATGATATATTATGAAATTTTTTAGATAAATGGATGATAATTCTTCCTCTTAATTCACATTATCTACCACACTAATTTGAAAAAATAAAGGGACAACACGTTTTCACTTATTATGGTATTAATGGCAACCAAGATAATGAGTTTTTTTCCCTTGATCAAAATATTACATAGTTATTCAATTAAGAAATTATTGCATTTCAAAAAGATGAATCTAGACATATTCCACTACTTCTCTTAGAGGCTTGTCTAATAAGGTCGATCCATCCCATGTTGATCCTTTTAAGGAACACATGGTCCACTAACCTTTGAATTAGATGACCACTAACATAATTCCTTCTTCTAGTGTACCTAAACAATAGATTTGGGTACCTAAACTTGCACATACAAATGCATGGGATATCTCTACATATGTATCAGTGACATTGATAGAAATAAAATGAGAGGTCTCATTACCAAATGATCATTATAGTCAAGATTTATTTTTCCAAATAGTTTTCATTACATCGTTGATTTCCTCATTATTAAAAATTTTAAAATTTCATTAAATTGAAACATATCATATCACTATGAAAATTACCATATCCAAACATACATTATAGAAATAAATGGAAGTAATGTATACATAACAAATAAAAAATAAAAGTACACTTTCATGTAAAGAAAGAATACCAAATACAAACCTACCAAAGGATCATGATATAAATTCCTAATTATATTATGCACCATATGAATATATCAATCATACCTAAACATGTTCCTACTATTGTTATTTTAAAAGAAACCATAGATCATGACAAAATATATAGTGATGAATAGTGAACCTATATGTTTTTCTTGAAAGTACCACTAGTTTATTATATCAAGTTACCAAAGTGGATATACCTATGAGCATCCATTACATGCAATCATAGGATAATTATTTCTTTGCATATATTCCAAAAATATGAAAAAATTCAAAACTTCAAAACTCCAAAACACATTTTCAGCATAGAACATTTTTATTGGCTCCTTGGCATCTATGTGTTAGTTCCATATTGATGGATGGCATATAAATTATTTATACATACACATGTGTTTCATGATTCTATTTGAGTGTGATATAAGCATACATAGATACATTATCTATTCTTATTTCATATTTTTAGCCTTCCCTCTACTAATGCCATGGAGATCATCCACTTCTTTAATCTTGATGTGTATAAGTTATATCATTATATGATCTCTTTTTTATCATGTTTTAACTCTTATTTACTTACACATGTATTTATCTATGATTATATATTACATAAGGTACTTTATATTCTATTCACTTGATATTTTTTTTTAACACATTCAATCAATGGGATACTACAATATGTTTACGTTGGTTATTTATGCTTTCCTTTATGCACTTCCTTAAGTGTCTTACCTTGCTATTGTCTTGCTTATTTGAGAATTTCAATATGATCCTTTGTTTTTAGACCCCATGAATCTACTTTATTTATTTGATAATGGCCTATTCCATTATTTATTGTATGGAAATTTGAATATGTCATTCTTATTTTTGTGGTCCTTTGACTAGGTCATATCCCTTAGATTGTGCAACATTTGAACATGCCCCTTATTTTTGGTCTCCTAAGACCATTATATGTTGACTTTATTTTAAGTACTCTTGTGTGTGTAATTTGTTTTTGAGATTTTATTATTACTATATATACATTTCCATAATCTTTATCATACACCTTAGGCCTTCATGTTATCACATTATTTTATGTACTTTAATGTTGTAATTACCTAGACATTTTATTATATATGCTACATGGTTCTATTAAAAAATTATTCATTTGTATTATCCTTTTGAGGTGAGGTAAATACTAGTTTCTATTATTCCCTCACCTTTAATGGGGGTCATATCCCTGGGGGAATGTTATAGAGGCATATTCTTCACATTTGGCACAATTTTCAAATTAGTGGGGGCATGCTTTGCAATCATATTTTCCACACTCATTCATTATTTATCATAGTTTTTAGATTCAATGAGGGTGTACTTTAGAATCATATTATACACACTTATTTAGTATTCAACACACCTAAGTTTAGTGGGGTCATGATTTGGAAGCATGTTCTCCATAATTATTCAATATTCAACACACCCAAATTTAATGGGGGCATATTTTGGAAATATGTCCTCCACATTGGCACTTATTTTAGTTTTTAGATTTCTCCATATATAGTGGTGGATTGATTTGGAAGCATGTTCTCGATTCTTATATATTTTTTAAATTAGTCAAAACACATAGTTATATAATTTAGATTCACAGTTATGGTAGAATTCTATACATTTCTACCATTATTACACACAATTTCAATGTGAGACATGTCTAAGGTGCATATACTATGCAATGTGTGCCTAATATTGAAAAGTCCAAATAATTTTTAGATTTCAAAACACTCTCAAATATTTTCACCACACACCAATTTGGAAACTTATGGACTATATTAACTCAATCTATTATAGTAGTTGGTTCACTTTTGGGTATAGTTGAAATGCTTAAATATCAATCTTGACAAGTTTTTAGGTTGGACTTGATTGTATCATTGAACCTCACCATTTTGGTAAAATGAGTTAACTTTGTTCACTCATTCTCACTAAGTTATAAGTATGGTTGGGTTTCATGGTTGAGAAAATCTCAATTTCTTAGTGGAAACTCACCTTTTCTCAAAGGTTGCGGGCATGTGCCTTCCAATATCTCTATATCCTTAGATACATGAACTTTATATATATATATATTTGTAATAATATTTGTTTTAGTGATTAATAATGATACATATTTCAAATCAAGTTTCTAATAGGCAAGGTAGTTGCATTGATAGATAGATGTACTCCTAAGCCTTTCTCTTTCAATTTCAATAATTTCAAATACTTTAAATTTTAGATTATATGCATTGAATATATACTATAAAATGCACTTAGTTTTAGGTCAGTTTCCAACAAATAACTCAAGTTGGACTCATGCAAAGACAAGGTGAATTATACACACCCAAGTATATATTTATTATCCATTAAACTAGTAATTTCATTACTAGATTAAAGGGGGGAATTTAGATGATATTTATGAATTATATAACACCTCAATATTATACACTTGGAAAACTTAGACCTTCGTTGTTCCTCTTAGTTTTAGATCCTTCCTACTTTTAGAAGTGTTGAATTTGTTATATATTATACCCATTGGCCTATCTCTTGGTCTAAAAAAATTTATATTGATGATGTAGACATTTTATCTTATCTATAATTCTTAAAATATGTTTATATTATGCCCCTAAAAATTCTCAAAATGTACATATTTTCTAACTACTAGGACACAAGCATCAATCCTAGACCCTGCATCAATGCTAGTGTCCTACCCTAATATAGGTGTCTAGTGTCCTAAAGTCATTTTATTTATAAATTAAACATATCTTAATGGTCATCTTAAGTTATTTAATATGAGTTATTTCTCCAAGAGGATTGGTATAAATATAATATCAACCCTCATTCATTCCTCACCTAGAAAATACCTAAGGAGACCAAGGCAACTTATCAAAAGCATTCTATCAAGCATTAAATTGAGAAAAGATTGCCTATTTCCATATCAGTAATAGGGAAAACACACCTACATGTATAAATTAATGAAGGAGTAGCCTAAGAGCTATATTTTTTAAGTTACAAGATAGGTCACTATTGTACTTGCTTTCCACATATTGCATGATTCACATAAAATATAACATGTAGAGGATAACTACATCAATATAAGTCCCTCTTTAGAGTATTAGATATGTATTTTATGCTCATTGATAGAGGGATCTTTGGGGTCAGCTTGACACTATGTGCCCACTAACCCATTTTCCCCTATGGCATCATTCAAGGGCAAATAAGAGTGAACCTAGGGTTTTGATCAACAAACTTAGAGAGAGCCTATGTGCAAGATATAGATACATCAAACAAAAGGAAATAAAAAACCTATAAAAACCCAATTAATTTTTTTTTAAATGGGTCTATATTTTGGTCTTGACACCTACATCAATATAAAGACACTATTATTGATATAGGTGTCTATCATGTATGCAAGTGTCAAGTGGTTAAACACAATTAGAAATTAGAATGAATGGAACCCAGATCTATGTTGCAGTCATTAATGATTATTTGTCATTGTCATATTCCATAATAGAACATCAAACAAGATACTCTTTTCTCTCATCCTTTAGTCATGTAGTTGCACAATCATTATTATATTTATTGCACATGCTTAAATGAATTATATTGTTAAAGTATTATATTATATTACTTAGATATAAATATTATAATACTATATTAAAATCAATTTTATTGTTTTTTTTAATCTTGTGGACTCTAAAAAGCATAAAACAACATCCTTATGGAATTTTTTGTGATATGCACTAGTTTGACTGGGAGGATTTGTGTTGTCTAGTTCTATAGTACTAAATTTGTCTTTATTTTTCTTATTTTGATTTATGCAAGATTACAAATGTTTTTTTTATAAATTATTCACATATTAGTTTTTGATCTTATTGTACTTATTCTTTTGTAATTTTCCAATAAAAATTTGTTGAATTATCCATTCCTTCTCTTTGACTTTGCTTGGCATTAAAAATATAAGTTATGGAATTAGGAAACTAACAAAGTGAGATTGAAAAATATGTATCCCACATGGTGGAATCATAAATCCACTCATTTTTGAGTGTGTGAAAATATAATATCTTGAGTAAGGGTTTTTAACCTTCTATTCCATAGAATTTTCAATGCAGTTACATGTAAGATAAAACACTCATTTGGAGCAATGAGATAAAAAGAGATGAAGATAGATAACTTTGTTTAAATTATGTAATATGTGATTCAATGAATCTTAATTTAAATTAGGAGAAATAAATATATATTTTATTATATTTTCTTTAGGTCTTGACCTTGAAATTATATTATATTCATTATTCCTTTCCTTCTTATTCCTCACTAAATGGTTTAAGATGTATTATATATAGTGTAATCTAAGATAATATAGGACACATTAGTTGAATCTATAAATTAAAAGAGGTGAGATTAAATGTGAAATATTATTGGCATGAATTGGGAAAATGACTCACAAATGCAAAGGGTACAGATTCACATAAGTCATGAATCTGACCAGGAAGAATTGTGTAGAGCACACAATTAACTTAGGATAAATAAAGGCTCATATATCAATGAAAAACATGAAAATAGTTGATTTTGATTCCAATGAAACCAATGGATATATTACATGTAATTTTGAGGCTCAAAGGCTAAATGGATACCAATGTAGGTTTAAATAAATCTTATAAATACATAAATATACACAAGTATGTTGAATATGGTAAATTATGGATAATACAATAAGAACAAGGGTCTTATACCAAATCTAGGTATATAATTAATGCCCCCACATTTAAATAAGTATATTATCATTATTTAATGTATACATGTTAAATTATAAGTCTAAATAATTTGAAAATGTACCTTCACTTACTAGAAAAGAGTGAATGGGGTTTTGATGATTTGTTCAAGCCAAGCTTCCATTACATATTTTTTTAATACTCATAAAAAAAGTTCAAATTTATATAATTATTCAATATGTATGTAAAATATTTAATATTTAAATTTTTTATTTTGAATATTTTAAAATTTGAATATTTTAATTTTGAAAAGAGAGCATAGGAATGAATACACCTAATTGGTATTTTCTCTAAATGTGATAACAAATGTCTCTAAAACTTATACTTTCAATATGTGTTGAAACATATTCAATAATTTTATTTGAGTTATTGGGGCCTAATTTAGTTCTTGATTAAGTAGATAAATTTGTTTAAGATCAGTCAGGTTCTCTCAAGTTCGCTCAAGTTTGCTCCATTTTAAATGTTTTTGAAAATATGCCTATATATTTCCACCTTTTAAGAAGAGGGATAAATATTTATGTTTTAACCACTCATAAAAAAATACAATGTTAATATTACTCATATGATAATAAAAACATATATCTTAAGCTTTAAAATTCTAAAACATAAGCCAATGAAATTTGAATATAGTTGATATTGTTGAATTGTGTAAAAATGTCAATCTAGCATAAGAAAAAAGTATCATATCAAGAACAAGGAAATTTTTTATTATGACCCCATAATAAAATAAATATTATAATAACTATCATGTCCAAAATGTGACATAATATTACCATAATCAATTTAAATATATATTTTATAACACACACAAATAATATGTCCCCACAGATGCATGGTAAAGACCATGTACACATAGGAACCAAGAAAGTATATTATACATTATATAATTCATGGATACAATCATAGTATTTAATGTTAGTGATGAAAATTATAGATAAAATTAATGAATAATTAAATTTAAAACATAAATGAGTGATAAAACACAAGGATGAGACCTACAAAAAATGATGACAAGAGGATTCTCTATGGACAAGGACACATAAACAATAAAATACATGCATATGTAAGAAATAATTAATGCAAAATAGTAAATTTAACCATATATCAATCATAATTAATATATCCATATGATATATATGATCTAGGTACTATCATTAAAATTACTAACCAATGTAATCTAGCTCAATATGATAAAAGAAAAATAAATGGGATCAAGATAGGACATGTTGTCTATAAAAATTACCCTTCAAGATGTAGGAAAAAGTGTAATCTAGTATCATGTAACCTATAAATTTTCATACCACCAACTCAATAAATATTTGGTAAAATCATGTGTAAATCAAGGTATGAAAACCTCTAACATAGGTAAATATTTAAAGTGTGTAGTCCAGTATCATGTAACCAGTATATATGCATATCACCAACTCAAGAAATATCACGAAAATCATGTGTAAATAAAGTTATGAAAACTCTAGAATAGTTAAATCTATAACCATGTATAAAGTAATTTTTTTGAATTTTTATATTGTACAATGTTATTCTATTTTTTTATATGAAATCTTTCCCTTTAATTGATTTTTTTATGAATCATGTATATATAAATAATGATTAACATAATGTGATAAAATATAAAATGATTTGTAGGGTATAATGGCCTATCAATGTAATAATTCAAAGCACATATGTAGAGTAAACCTCAGTTTTAAGACAATATAAATGTGTGATGATCACATGATATAAATGAATATATGGCAAAGCCTATTAGTGAAGATGTAAATGGGGAAACAACATGCCCCATTCAATGTATGATAACTTGATAATATAACTATATAGTAATTAATATTTCATGAATGATGGCCTATCATGTGTCATGGTATGTGTATGATCTATAATCTAAATAAAAAATGTAGAATAATAATCAAGAGGTATATAATAGACTCCATACATAGGATATATTGATAATAAACTTGTGTGGGTATGATTCCCCCATAGGTTATATATATATATATATATATATATATATGTATGTATGTATGTATGTATGTATGTATGTATGTATGTATGTATGTATGTATGTATGTATGTATGTATGTATGTATGTATGTGATCACTAAGGAAAATGTTTGGGTATGATGTCCTCATAGGTAAAGATATATGATATAAGATAGAATTAGTGGGTACCAAGCCCCCATTGGTAAAATATGTATATAGATGTGATCACTAAGGAAAAGATGTAAGTATTATTCCCCCATAAGTAAATATGTGAATAGATACGATCACTAATAAAATAGTGTGGTTATGATGCACCCATATAAAAAGATGTGATCATGTATAAATTTATGTTTTTTTGTTTTTTTTTTTTTTTTTTTTTTTTTTTTTTTTTTAAATAAATTTTAGTGATATGTGTAGAAGAAGAATAGAAAATTAGCATTGAAGTCCATTAGATTGCACATCAAAAAAGAGGAGTAAGTTTAATAAAATAGAATAAAAAGTTGAGGAGGATTATAAATAGGTTTTTTTTTCATCAAAAATAGATGCATGTTATCACTAAAGGTCAAAAGAATATTATTATTTTCATTCAAAAACCAATCGTAAGAGCTAAGAATAGGATCATAAATCAAACAATCAATGATAGTAAAACATATAAAGTAACATGAAACAAGTGTTTAGAAGAATATTGATGAAAATAGAAATCAAGCATCAATGTGAAATGAACAAGATAAAATAATTAAATCAATATATATGAGGAATCCACATGTAATATATAACTTATATAATAATAAATCTATGTACAATACTATGGCACCATAAATATGTATCGATGAGGTCCTAGATCTTAACCATGGTAATATGGATGGTATGATACCAAGGTGTGATAAATATCAATTATAAGGTAAGTGATATAAAATTAGTCATACATGTAATAATGATATTAAATAAATTGATGTATATTTCCATATGCATAATCAATATATTTATACTCTACATGAAGAAAAATGTAAGATGCAAAATCTATGTATAGTGGATTGATATAATAATTGAAGAAAACTATAAAGATGTTATCATGTAATAATTATTGGTGTATATAAATACCACCACCCATGATTCATGAAAATAGTCCATGACCATATATTACCTAGATATATTCCATTTTATATATTTAAATCATAAACATATGTAAAAAAACATAAATTTAGGAAAACCTATAAGACACGAACAACATGCATGATATATATAACATCGCTAAGAGAAATGCTAATAATTTTTTGATTTTTAAATTTAAATATTTTATATTGTTTTTGTATTTTCAAATGTTATATTATGTTTATTTTTTGGTATTGTATGCACATAATAAGCTATGTAAATGTATGTTAATTAAGCACTATATGTATGTATGACTAGTGTAAATGTATATATGTATGTATTTTTTTATGAATAAATTCATATTAATAAATGTTTAAATATGAAAAAATGAGTGTCAAAAGTGGAATGTAATGAGTGAATAACAATAGATCATGAATAATATAATTCACCATGAATAGTGAGGCCTAATTATTATGTTTATTTTAAATAACTAATAGTCAAAATTCTAGATATGTCATACATAGTGGAGTTATGAATATATGGTAAAAAGCTCAAATATGTTATTAGGTGTATTGAGACCATATTAAATAAAAATAAAGCAAGTATAATTATTTTATAATAAAATAAAAATATATGCATTGAATCCCATGTTACCTAATTAGGTAGTAATCCATGTAGTGGGGGTGGTTAGTACCCCCCAAATATGTATCATTTTTAAATAGATCATCATAATCAGTGTTTTTGTTACATTTATATTTTTTTATTAGACAAGGTAAATAAACAAGTTTAAAAGGGTCTCATAACCTAGAAAAAGTATAAATATAGGAAGATAGGCCCAAGAAAACAATATAACAACTAACACCCCCTAGAAGTCACCAAAAGTTAACAAAAAACCACAAGCTAAGAAACCAACTAAAAAAAAGATATAAATAAAAATACATATAAGACTTATCAAAAACAAATTAGTCTACCAGCGCCATAGCCTTGATATAATCTTGTGTCTTCATGGTGTCCATTTTATTCAAGATCCATTGGGTACATTTTGTTTACCCCTCCATGTCATCCTAACTCTATCTCTTCTTAGAAAGGAATCCTTTGTCTTTATTCCCACTCTTTCCAACCTTTGGTTTAGCCTTTGCCACTTTATAATGGTCTTCTTCCTCTTTAAGTTTGACATGATCAATGTCAATGGCTTCCTCTAAGGTCATATTCAAAATCATAGTGGGGTTTTTACCACCCCACCCACGCACCTACCAATTCCAAATGACTATAGCTTGACCAACCCCTCACTCAAACCTATAGTTTCCACCTTAAAATCCTCCTAGATCTTTATATGTTATG